>OU862913.1:51829675-51987165 GCA_917880885.1 Limnephilus marmoratus | reverse complement strand
TACATCACGTCGCGTTTTGGATGTGACGTCTGATGCCGGTATAGAAACAAACTCAAAAAGCACTTATTTATCTCTCATACAAAAAGTTGAAATAAAAAAAATAAAAAAAATCATTTTCTGCTACAACTACATCAGTAATGTCGTATTTTTCAATCTTACCATTCTAGCTCACTGAAAACTCACGGTACGCCACTGATGTGTATGACACCGTAAGATGACACTCTCCAGTTCACACTGGTGCCACTAGTTTCCGGCCGCTATGTACCAGTTCCCGCTTGTGCCACCAGTTTCCGGCCAGCATGTTTAATAATATGAGGAGACTCTCCAGATCCCGCTTTGGCCACTAGTTTCCGAACACATTGTCTTACTTATCCCATCCTATTAATGAATTAATAATTGTTATTGGGGTTGCGGCGATTGGGAAAAGGGGGGGGGAGGGAGGGCGGTTGGGGGGAGTAGGGAGAACGGTGGGGAGAGGGTGGCTGGGGGGAGTGCTAGGAGAGGGGAGGGAGGGGGGTTGGGGGAGTGGGTGGAAGGGGGGGAGGGAGCTAGGTGAAGGGGAGAAGGGGGGAGGGTGAGGAAAGGGGGGTTGGGGGGAGTGCGAGGAGGGGAGAGGGAAGGGGGTTTGTGGGAGTGGGTGGTGGGGAGGGTGAGAGGGCGGTGAAGGGGAGAAGGGGGGAGGGTGGGGAAAGGGGGGTTTGGGGGAAGGGGGTTGATGGGGGAGTGATGTATGGAAAGGGAATATGGAGGGGTAGGGGGTGGAGGAAGTGGAGTAACGTGGTAGTGGGGGGAGGGAAGGAAGGGGAAGGGGGAGGGGTGAAGGTAGGTGGGGGGAGGTGTAGTGGAGATGGGTAATGGGTGGGGGAGGGGTGGGTAAAAAGGAGGGGAGAGGGAGAGGGAGGTTGATGGATGAGTAGAGTGGGGAGAGGGAAAGAGGAGAGTGGAGGAGTGGGGTGAGGAGTGAGGGGAGGGGTGGGTGGAGGGGGAGGGGGAGGGGCGTTGATGAGGTGAGTGGAGTGGGGGGGTGGGGTGAGGGGGAGGGGGGTTGATGGGGGGAGGGAAGTGAAGAGAGGGAAGGTGGAGGAGGCGGAGTGGGAATCCCCTAATACCATGCGAGCGAAGCCGCGGGAAAAAGCTAGTTTTAAATATTTTGACAAAACAATTTTGATGTATTCTTTCCCTCCTTGTATTTATTTTTTGCATTTACTGTTAAGTCATTTTAATCTGTCCCTAGTTTATTGCTTAAATTATTGTTAAAATTATCGTTACTGTCTCCAATTATGTATGTTTATGTATCATCGTCAAATAGTCGCGCTTTGCATTTTGCATGCGATATGGATGTTATTTTTAGACGACCATAAGAGGTCATCAGTTATCACTCTCGAGCAGACACGAGATAATGCACTTTAAAATAATTCGCACAATATAATATAATTTACTCAATTATAATTCATCACAATTTTAGAGGGTATTTTAGCATCTCTTCTACCAATATTCCCGATGCATGTCCACTTTATGTTACAGGTACCTAACAGTTGGGGTTGGTGATTTTCAGTGATTTTCAGTGCTGAGTGCTGATTTTCAGTTCCGGTACAATCAGATTTTCAAACTGCTCGCGTGCCACCTATTGAATTTATTTTTACAAATTTTCTTTAACAAACGTTCATTTTTGTATATTATAAGAAAAATCAATCAAATTTGGTAGCTAGCATACATAGGTATCTATTTAAAATAAATATATTTTTTTATTAGATTCAAAGTATTCGATTTTGGTTAGTACCAAAGGTGAGTACTTCAAATAAATTCATTAATATAAAGAGTTTGGAAAAATTAATTTGATTAAACAATTGATGGTTTGCAAAATGTCATTCTCAAATTGTGACACTTTTGAAAAATTTAGTTTTTTTAATGATTAAAATAACTTTTCAGATGAATTGTCATGTGGTTGTAATAATCCAGAAACCTTCGCGAGAATGAAAAGACAAAGAAAACACGTCACGACATCATCTCCTCCCGTAGCGCTGGGAACAGTAGCGCGGTGTTATTGAAAAACATATTTTTTATTTTAATAGAAAACAAATATCATCGGACACCAAAATAACAAGTACATTTTTTACTCCAAATATGCTCATGAATCGCTGATTTAAATCTCTCGGGTACATCCTGTTACACCCTGTAAATGTATACTATATATTATTTTTAATGAATTAATTGTGAAATGTCAAAAATTAATCTAATAAAATTTATTTGCGCACGTCGTCAAAGATCTCCCCAAGGCGGTGACTGATGGAGGGTTGTCTTGAATTTGGCGGCGAATGCATTTGTCCACTTACTGCGTGGCGGGCCGGATCGTGATAGGCTGGTTGCGATAGACCTCACCTAGACCCCTTCAGCCAGCCTCTCGACTCTCTTGGACACATTGACCCTGAGATTCCTAACTGACCCTCGTACCTTTTTCTTCCCAGAACTTCCTTACCCTAAAGAACTTCGTTACCCTAAAGAACTTTCTTACCCTAAAGAACTTTCTTACCCTAAAGAACTTCCTAACCCTAAAGAACTTTCTCACCCTAACGAACTTCCTTACCCTTAAAAAACTTCCTTACCCTAAAGAAATTCCTTACCCTAAAGAACTTCCTTACCCTAAAAAAACCTCCTTACCCTTAAGAACTTCCTTACCCTAAAAAACTTCTGTACCCTAACGAACTTCCTTACTCTACAGAACTTCCTTATCGTAATAGACTTCCTTACCCTAAAGAACTTCCTTACCCTAAAGAACTTCCTTACTCTAAAGAACTTTCTTACCCTAAAAAACTTCCTCACCCTAAAAAAACCCCAAATAGCCTCTCCAAAGCTGACATATTCTCCCTAAGGGAATTTTTTTCTCAGGGCCTCCTGTTACTGTAAACTCGCATTTCAATAGCAACTCGAAAGAGACTACTATTTAACGTGTTAATTTTTGTGCATAAAATTATGAAAAACCAAATAAATGCCAAAATACTTTAAGGATGAAATTGTTTTTAATAGAGACATTCATAATTACGAAACAAGAAATATAAACAGAGTTCGATTGCCACAAATGAAGAAATCAAAATCACAGAACTGCCTAATGTACAGAGGACTATAGATGTATGATGAAATGCCTGAAAGTATGAAGAATGAAGAAAGAATGAATGTATTTAAAAAGAAATATTATGCTTACTGTAAAAATATTTAAATTTATCAAATGAAATGTTACATTGTGCTTATTAGTTTATATTCATGTAGTATAAACTAACTCAATAATAAAAAAAATTTAAAAAAATTTATTAACGAAAAACACATTTATAATCAGCGCAAAATATATCTAGATTGGTAGGTACATAGCTACCTACCTATCCAAAAGTTTTGATTTTCGCACAGCTGGATAGGTACATGCCTACTAATATTTGGAGGTGGAAGGAGGTGGTTAAAGTTGTATGTTAGTGAGTTGTCCGGTCACCAAAAACATATATTAATTGAGCTTTTTACATATTACTTACATACTTATTGGGACATTTATTCGAGTTCTCTCGAATGTGTTTTAAACTTTATTAAATTTTTGAATAAAAGTCTGTTTGAAGAAATATATGTAGGTACCTACGTAGGTACTGACTACCTATAGGTCAAAAAGAAACGTGGCTATTCGCGTAAGATGACTAAATTGTACTAAAATTGGAATAAAGGCAAATTGAAGCTTTAGCTCAATTTCGATTGGCACATTTATTACCTGTAGCCTTAGTATCTATATTTCACTATCTATAATATTGTTTTAACACAACAAAGTGATTATTAATAAAATAAAGTAGGTTTAAACATAATAGCAGCCGTTAATAATTGAATGAATGAAGTGCAAGGCCGCTTTTGATTAACATCGTAAGCACGATCGAGAATGGCAAATGTATACATTAACATCGTAAGCACGATCGAGAATGGCAAATGTCTTTATTAACATCGTAAGCACGATCGAGAATGGCAAATGTCTTTATTAACATCGTAAGCACGATCGAGAATGGCAAATGTCTTTATTAACATCGTAAGCACGATCGAGAATGGCAAATGTCTTTATTAACACACTGGACATTATTATGAAGTAAGTACATTATGAAGTAAGTTCTTTCATAATGACAATTTTTTATTGTAATATACGTTGCCAGCTCCAAATAGTTTCATTGGCATAGAACTTCCAGACAGAAAAAGTTGTGTGAATTTCCTGATGCCAGTATGATGCAGGATTATTCCCCACTTTTACATACCTTTCTACCATCGGTCTGATAGAGAGTCTTGGCTAAAGTAGTCCCAGAGGGGGGTCTTATATGATTCTAGTAACTTTTGTATTTTTCGTTTTTATACATGTGTGAGAAGGAAGATTCTGTAAGCATTATAAGATGATCGTCGATGACATCACATACAACCTCTCTCTCTTGGACTACTTTTCCTCGGGGAAACAATTCCACTCTTGCCAGTTTCCTGCTGTTTTCCTCCAGTTCCATATTCCTAAAGCTGTAGTATTTTTCTCAATACCATCCATCATGCCAAATTTATTACTTAACCTCTCGGGTATTTTGCAATTGTGCAAGTTTTTTGTCTTAAATGAACTGTCAGATTTGTAAAAACTTTGTGTTATTTCCGCTTCGCAATTAAAGCTCTATAAATGAAAAATTTCTGAATGTATCTGTATACTAAAAACTGTTTTTGAAAAGGTAATGAAATAAACTTTCAAATTGTAATATTACAAATAAATATTAACATTTGTAAATATCAAAATTTAGAATGAAAACATAAAAAAATGTAAAAATGACTCACATTATGTTTTTATGTGAAAACAGTACTAAAATCACAGACTATGTAAAAAAAAACACTTATTCTATTGTTTAAATCAGAGTTTCCCAAACTGTGTTCTGCGGAACACTAGGGTTCCGCTGAACCCGAATAGGGGTTCCGCAACAATTTGTCGGAAGAATTTCATTTAATATAATGGGTAAAGTTCGGTTTATGGGCGAAATTCCTAAAAAATAAAACTAGTTATCTTTATACTAATTTTGGGTCGGGGAATCCGAATCTGAAAGAATTAGGTTGGGGCAAGCAAATATAAACTGAATAACACAACTTAAAAATTTTCGATACACAAACAATCTTCAATAAATTAATGACACATCTTTTTATAGGCGATACTCCGAAAGAAGAAATTGAATTATCTTTATACTAACTTTGGGCTGGGAAATCCGAATTTGAAAGAATTAGGTTACACTCGGCAATATTAACTGAGTTAAACGACTGTACAATTTTGAAGTTACACATAATGACACAATCCAACAGGCCATTTTTTTTTTAAACTAAAGATAACATATTACCACATAAAATTAAGTGTTGCCATTAAGCAATAATATCAATAACGTAAAAAAACATGTTTATAATTTCAGTAATTATTTTTTAAAAATTTTATTCACTTTTGTATCACAAACCATGTTACACAAACCTAGCGTAGCCGCTAAACTACTTGAAAACTGGGATGTTTTTTTGCCGTGACGCGAGTAGGCGCTACGAAGGGGGCACTTTCTTTTCTATCACAAACCATGTTACACAAACCTAGCGTAGCCGCTAAACTACTTGAAAACTGGGATGTTTTTTTGCCGTGACGCGAGTAGGCGCTACGAAGGGGGCACTTTCTTTTCTATCACAAACCATGTTACACAAACCTAGCGTAGCTGCTAAACTACTTGAAAACTGGGATGTTTTTTTGCCGTGACGCGAGTAAGCGCTACGAAGGGGGCACATTCTATTCTATCACAAACCATGTTACACAAACCTAGCGTAGCCGCGTAACTACTTGAAAACTGGGATGTTTTTTTGCCGTGGCGCGAGTAGGCGCTACGAAGGGGGACTACGAATTTTCACACTTTTGGTCTAAGAATACGGCCGTTGAGATAGTCATAATTCATCAGGTTAATCATCAGAAGAATGCGTCAGGCGCTCGGAGCAGCCTGTCGCATTCTGGCCGGTCTCGTTATCCCTTATTAATTATTCCCTTATTAATAAGAGGGATAATTAACATTTTGAGACCTTAAAAGTGTCAAATAATGTTTATTACTCTGTGTACATTACATATGTGAACTCAAAATAATTTTATCGTAAGCAGTATGGACGTATAACGAGTTTTAAGAATATGTGCAAATTATTATCGTGATTCATTAGATGCGAAGTGTTTAAAACCCAGGATGGGTAGCGAACATTTACCAGATGTGGTCATTTGTTCGGTCGTTGGGTGTCATAGCCGTACCCCTGCGCACCCCCGCGCCTTTACTGCAACCCCGCTGCTCGTTGCTACGCCCGCATTCGCTGTATTTACGACTGTGGACCATATGACCCGTTCGGTGTGTGGGGTACCGAAGCGGCCTTCTAAGAAACGCTCCAGAGAAGAGAACCAACTGATGACCTCTGGAATCTCAGCATCCCTAGCTGCCCCCGCTGCCAACCGCCCGCGCCTGCTCCCCGCATGGACTAGGAAGTCATGGGAATGAGCCCGCGCCCTTCGGTTTCTACCAGTGCCGTACGTATGGAGTGATAGATGAAAAATTAAAATACCTAAGAGATAGTGTTTAAAACAACAATCAATAATAATAAACAGTTCACAGTGACAATTATTACAGTGTATTACGAGTATATACATTTTCGTTAGCGTTGATTACATGTTATTTTTATGGTTTCTTTGCAGTTGTTGTTATGAACTGCAGATTTATTAAATATAGGTTTTGAGTATGTGTGAGTAAGATTAAGTTAGGTTAAGTTAGATTAAGTAGATTAAGTTAGATTAAGTTAGACTAAGGATGTTAAGTAGATTAGGTACTAAATACATAAGGTAAATGTATTATTGGGGGGCAAGAATTCCAATAATCCATGCGCTTGATAGCTGCAAGACGAGTTGTTACCTAGCCTCCTAGTTAAGTAAATTAGAAAACGTACGTATAAAAAGATATTTTATTTAATTTATTGGGGGGCTAGAATTCCAACAATCCATGCGCTTGATAGCTGCAAGACGAGTTGTTATCTAGCCTCCTAAGTTAAGTAAATTCTAATGTAAAACCCATGTTAATTTGTACAGCGCTCTTGAGGCGATTTTTCGCAAAAACAGCGCTATATAAGTTGTCCAAATTTATTATTTATTATTATTATTATTATCTATGGACTTGTGTAGTTACCATTGGAATCATTTTATTTTATCGTGTTTCCCATTATAATAAGTTGAGTGCTTATTTGGTATACCTATCATGCCCAAAAAATGCGCATAATGCTCATTAACTCCGATATGTGTGTTGAAATATGCACCTCGTTCAACGGGTTTGTAAATGTTAAGGTAACGGACCAAGTAGGCAGTGTAGGCACTCACCTTAAATCTTTCCGAATTAACCCGCGCTCTCGATCTACCAAATTAACCCGCGCTCGAATCGTTCTCGCGCAGAGCGAAATCTCGACTACTACGCCGCGATGTGAATTAACCCGCGCTCTCGATCTACCAAATTAACCCGCGCTCGAATCGTTCTCGCGCAGAGCGAAATCTCGACTACTACGCCGCGATGTGAATTAACCCGCGCTCTCGATCTACCAAATTAACCCGCGCTCGAATCGTTCTCGCGCAGAGCGAAATCTCGACTACTACGCCGCGATGTGAATTAACCCGCGCTCTCGATCTACCAAATTAACCCGCGCTCGAATCGTTCTCGCGCAGAGCGTAATCTCGACTACTACGCCGCGATGTGAATTAACCCGCGCTCCGCGTCCTCCAAATTAACCCCATGAATCGAATGCGGTGGGTACTTGAATAACCGCTTACTTACATCATATTATATGATTTTTTTAACCAATAAATCTACGCATTTGAGAGATTTAAAATATTATTTTTCATATTAGTTTTTGTAGATGTATCTACCCACCTAAAAGGTAGATATTAAACAACGTAGATACCTAGGTACCTCCTGTACCTGGGCTATTGTAAAAACAACAGAGCATGCGATTCACACGCGGTAGAAGTGAAACTTTCAAAAAATAAAGAAGATAAGAGTGAGGAGGCTACGAAGCACCGCACAAAGAGGAGACCGATTATATAATATAATTCCCTCGCTTGTTAAATCCTATACATGTATTTGTTTTTCTATTTTTATTGTCGCTCTTTTTCGTTTCATCGAGTTTTAAATCACAACGATGCTACAGAAGTTTTCATTTAAGTCTGGGAACTTGGGGTCTAACGGGTCGAGTGCATCGTATAGGTATTGGCGACATCCGTTTTTTAATAATATAACTATACTACTCGTTGTTCAACCTTCGAGTGAAGATCTCTCCAATGTTCTCATCTGTGTCATTTTCATATAATTTGCTACGAATCAAACATTATAACTAACTAACTAACCATCACGCCGTTTCCCCGCAGGGGTAGGCAGAGAGGACGGACCGCCAAACAACTCGATCTTGGCACACACTCTTTGCCTCACTCACATTCATACATCGTCTCATACATTCTCTTCTGTTATTCTGACTTTTGACATGGCCCGACTCAAGTACCTGATTCACTTGATCGTGCCATGTCTTCCTCGGGCGTCCCCGACTTCTTCTACCATTCACATTCGCGTCGTATATTCTTCTTACACTACTTTCTTCGTTCATTCGCTCTACACGCCCAAACCATCTGAGGGTCCCTTTCTTAATCTTACTCATTATGCTTACATCAGCCTTACATTCTTTGCGGATATCCACATTTCTCACACGATCATACATTGTTTTACCACACATACGTCTCAGGGATCTCATTTCATCAGCTTTCAGTTTACTTTCATCCTGCCTCGCCGATTCCATGTCTTACTGCCATACATCTGGGTAGGTACCAGGACTCCATTGTGGACTGCTAGATTCGCTTCTTTTGATAGTTTTTTATTAGCGCTAACGGCATTCAGTCCACCGTTAATGGAGTTACCTGCATTCACCCTTCTTTCAATATCTCTATCAGCCTTCTCATCTCTTGTAAACATACTACATAGATACACAAACTCATCCACCTGCTCCAAGTATTCATCATTCACAACTATATTGCATACTGTTTTCGTACTCTCTCTTTCAAACACCATGTCTTGAGGCTTACTAACATTCATCATTTACTCATTCTTCATACACACTTAGTTCATCCTAGACACGAGAGACTGTAGATCTTCCATACTGTTAGAAATCAGCACCGCATCATCAGCATACAACACACATTATATATTGTATTAAATACATTTCTATATAACAGTGTAAAAATTATTTAAAAAACATATTAATGAGGTTAGAATGTTTGACAGAATCACAGATTATAAGTTTGTCCTCAAATGGCCAATCAGCGCAATTTGTTCAAACCCATACTAAATGAAATATGTATTTAAATTGATAAAACTAATAGAGATCTGAGTTCATTTCTCGGAAGCACCTACATGTCGCGGCTATCCAATAAATATTACTCTTATTTTATTTGAATAATAGCGATTTTCCGGCGTGCGTTGCAATGCTACTTAATACAGAAATTGTTTCTTACTGCGTGTCCTTTCCCTTTCTTCCTGTTCTGCTTCCGCCGCCCCTTCTTCTCTCATGACCCTACCTCTTCCACCCTCCCCGCCTTCCACCTCCCCTTCCGCGTTCCACAAATTCAGTCCCAGTACATTCAGTCTTACAATTTTTTTTTACATATTTTCTTTGTCATTTATTACAAATATCCATTTGTGTATATTATACGAACAATCAATTAAATTTGGTACCTAACAAAGGTACCTATTTAAAATGCCTTTAATTCTTTCTTTCTTAGTACTTTAAGTAAATTCATTACTTAAAGAGTTTGTTCGAAAATTGAATTTTGATTAAACTATCGATGGTTTGCAAAATGCCATTCTCAAATTGTGACATTTTTGACAGTTTCGCAAGAGTTTTTGTAATGATTACAAAAGTTTTCAGATGTGCTCTCATGCGGTTGTAATGATCTATAAACCTACACGGGATGTAAAAAATGTATTTTGAATGTTTCAAACATTTCCTTTTCTTAATATAGCAATACGTAGACAACTTACATACCTACATATTTATTAGCGAGCATATTTGATTATTTATATAAACATACATTTATTTATGAAATACGTGAAGCTTTGGAAGATAATTTAATTAAAACAGACGAATAAAATAACAAATTGTTCACTATAGACAGAAAGACTGATAAGGACATTGGAAGAAGTGAGATTACAGGAAACTCTATTAACTGAGGACTGAATGCATTACTAAATAATAAAGTCATGCTAAGGAGCGAGACTAGCAGTACACAATGGAGTGCTGGTACCTACCCTGATGTATGGCAGTGAGACATGGATGACACTCGACTAATTGTTCACTATAGACAGAAAGACTGATAAGGACATTGGAAGAAGTGAGATTACAGGAAACTCTATTAACTGAGGACTGAATGCATTACTAAATAATAAAGTCATGCTAAGGAGCGAGACTAGCAGTACACAATGGAGTGCTGGTACCTACCCTGATGTATGGCAGTGAGACATGGATGACACTCGACTAATTGTTCACTATAGACAGAAAGACTGATAAGGACATTGGAAGAAGTGAGATTACAGGAAACTCTATTAACTGAGGACTAAATGCATTACTAAATAATAAAGTCATGCTAAGGAGCGAGACTAGCAGTACACAATGGAGTGCTGGTACCTACCCTGATGTATGGCAGTGAGACATGGATGACACTCGACTAATTGTTCACTATAGACAGAAAGACTGATAAGGACATTGGAAGAAGTGAGATTACAGGAAACTCTATTAACTGAGGACTAAATGCATTACTAAATAATAAAGTCATGCTAAGGAGCGAGACTAGCAGTACACAATGGAGTGCTGGTACCTACCCTGATGTATGGCAGTGAGACATGGATGACAGTCGACTAATTGTTCACTATAGACAGAAAGACTGATAAGGACATTGGAAGAAGTGAGATTACAGGAAACTCTATTAACTGAGGACTGAATGCATTACTAAATAATAAAGTCATGCTAAGGAGCGAGACTAGCAGTACACAATGGAGTGCTGGTACCTACCCTGATGTATGGCAGTGAGACATGGATGACACTCGACTAATTGTTCACTATAGACAGAAAGACTGATAAGGACATTGGAAGAAGTGAGATTACAGGAAACTCTATTAACTGAGGACTAAATGCATTACTAAATAATAAAGTCATGCTAACGAGCGAGACTAGCAGTACACAATGGAGTGCTGGTACCTACCCTGATGTATGGCAGTGAGACATGGATGACAGTCGACTAATTGTTCACTATAGACCGAAAGACTGATAAGAACATTGGAAGAAGTGAGATTACAGGAAACTCTAATAACTGAGGACTGAATGCATTACTAAATAATAAAGTCATGCTAAGGAGCGAGACTAGCAGTACACAATGGAGTGCTGGTACCTACCCTGATGTATGGCAGTGAGACATGGATGACAGTCGACTAATTGTTCACTATAGACCGAAAGACTGATAAGGACATTGGAAGAAGTGAGATTACAGGAAACTCTATTAACTGAGGACTGAATGCATTACTAAATAATAAAGTCATGCTAAGGAGCGAGACTAGCAGTACACAATGGAGTGCTGGTACCTACCCTGATGTATGGCAGTGAGACATGTATGACAGTCGACTAATTGTTCACTAAAGACAGAAAGACTGATAAGGACATTGGAAGAAGTGAGATTACAGGAAACTCTATTAACTGAGGACTGAATTCATTACTAAATAATAAAGTCATGCTAAGGAGCGAGACTAGCAGTACACAATGGAGTGCTGGTACCTACCCTGATGTATGGCAGTGAGACATGTATGACAGTCGACTAATTGTTCACTAAAGACAGAAAGACTGATAAGGACATTGGAAGAAGTGAGATTACAGGAAACTTTATTAACTGAGGACTGAATGCATTACTAAATAATAAAGTCATGCTAAGGAGCGAGACTAGCAGTACACAATGGAGTGCTGGTACCTACCCTGATGTATGGCAGTGAGACATGGATGACAGTCGACTAATTGTTCACTATAGACCGAAAGACTGATAAGGACATTGGAAGAAGTGAGATTACAGGAAACTCTATTAACTGAGGACTGAATGCATTACTAAATAATAAAGTCATGCTAAGGAGCGAGACTAGCAGTACACAATGGAGTGCTGGTACCTACCCTGATGTATGGCAGTGAGACATGGATGACAGTCGACTAATTGTTCACTATAGACAGAAAGACTGATAAGGACATTGGAAGAAGTGAGATTACAGGAAACTCTATTAACTGAGGACTGAATGCATTACTAAATAATAAAGTCATGCTAAGGAGCGAGACTAGCAGTACACAATGGAGTGCTGGTACCTACCCTGATGTATGGCAGTGAGACATGGATGACAGTCGACTAATTGTTCACTATAGACAGAAAGACTGATAAGGACATTGGAAGAAGTGAGATTACAGGAAACTCTATTAACTGAGGACTGAATGCATTACTAAATAATAAAGTCATGCTAAGGAGCGAGACTAGCAGTACACAATGGAGTGCTGGTACCTACCCTGATGTATGGCAGTGAGACATGGATGACAGTCGACTAATTGTTCACTATAGACAGAAAGACTGATAAGGACACTGGAAGAAGTGAGATTACAGGAAACTCTATTAACTGAGGACTGAATGCATTACTAAATAATAAAGTCATGCTAAGGAGCGAGACTAGCAGTACACAATGGAGTGCTGGTACCTACCCTGATGTATGGCAGTGAGACATGGATGACAGTCGACTAATTGTTCACTATAGACAGAAAGACTGATAAGGACATTTTAAGTAGTGAGATTACAGGAAACTCTATTAACTGAGGACTGAATGCATTACTAAATAATAAAGTCATGCTAAGGAGCGAGACTAGCAGTACACAATGGAGTGCTGGTACCTACTCTGATGTATGGCAGTGAGACATGGATGACAGTCGACTAATTGTTCTTTATAGACAGAAAGACTGATAAGGACATTGGAAGAAGTGTGATTACAGGAAACTCTATTAACTGAGGACTGAATGCATTACTAAATAATAAAGTCAAGCTAAGGAGCGAGACTCGCAGTACACAATGGAGTGCTGGTACCTACCCTGATGTATGGCAGTGAGACATGGATGACAGTCGACTAATTGTTCACTATAGACAAAAAGACTGATAAGGACATTGGAAGAAGTGAGATTACAGGAAACTCTATTAACTGAGGACTGAATGCATTACTAAATAATAAAGTCATGCTAAGGAGCGAGACTAGCAGTACACAATGGAGTGCTGGTACCTACCCTGATGTATGGCAGTGAGACATGGATGACACTTGACTAATTGCTGTACAAATGAGATGTCTGTGTGATAAAACCATGTTTGACCATCGTACAAATTTAAATATCGGAAAATTATGCAGAGCTGATGTAAACATAGTGAGTGAGATAAAGAAAGGGACGCTCAGATGGTTTCGTGAAGATATATATTAATTAATTATTTATTGCAACATTTATTATAATTACAATTTTACAACAAATATATATTTTTTTTTACAGGTATTTTTTTTTTTTTTTTTTACTTCCCTTCCATTTAAAGCATTTGCTTGTGTATGGAAGGGGAGTGTACATAAATGCTATTAGTTATTAGTTATAAGTTAGTACTTAAATAATTAATTGTACATAAATATATGTGAGCTGCAGTATTTATTTGATAATGGTGTGAATTTTTTTTAAAAAAAGAAAGAATGTAATGGAAAACTAACGATATTTGTAAGATTAATTGACAGTAGTTTTTTTCTTAAGAATATTTTTAAAATGTCTCTTGACAGAGAGCAGTATTCGGGTTTTATCATTAATGCTTCTGATTTCTTCTGGTAGACGATTGAAAAAAGTTCTTCCCTGGTAAGTATAATGATGCTGTGCAAAAGACGTATTTAGTTTTGGGCATAGAAAAACATGTTTAAGTCGAGTTCTGTTTTCATTTAAAAATGGATATTTATCTTTTTCCTTTATAATTTGAATCAATGAATTTTTAATATATAAATCTTTAAATGTGGGTACTTGAAATTCTTCAAACAGGCGTTCTGTTGGGTAGTCTAGGGATTTTTTTAATATAATTTTAATAATTGTCCTTTGTACAATTTCTATTGGAAGAAGGTTACATTTATACGCGGATCCCCAACTAATAATAGCGTATTGTAGAGTGGATTGAATATGTTTTCAATAGTTTCGTGATATGTGAAGAGGAGGAAAATAATTCCCCTCTGGGCCTATGTCATCTTTGGGGATGCTATGTGGATGGTCTTTTTAGGAAAGGAAGAAGTTCTGGGAAAAAAGGGGTGTTAGCGGTGGGAAGGAATCTGGGGTCAGTGCGTCCAGTGGTCGAGTGACGGACGTATGAATCCATCCCTCCCATTGCTGTGCAAGGCGATGATGTACGGTTGGAGAAGTCAAAGGAACTCCCTCAACTATTCTCTCCCCTTCCGGCCTGCCACGAAACTGGTGGGCAGACGCATCCGCCACCAAGACCCATGTGCTAAGGACAAACCTCACCCCATGTATCCGGGCACCATGCTAAGTCACCAAACGTAGCGAATCACTTGGGATGACCTATGGCAGAGGTGTTGGTTATGTAATAAATGGTTTCCGGGGTGGCGGTACCCAGACCCGCCTACCAAATTGATTAGAGGAAACTGGAAAAAAACATGGCACAACCAAGTGAATCAATCCAAAAGTTAGGTAATTTCAATAATGCAAATAACGGAAGAGTGTGTAAGAGAGGTTATGTGAATGTAAATGAAGCAAAAATAGTGTTGTTAGACAGTTGATGTTGTTTGGCGGTCCATCCTCTCTGCCTACCGCTGCGGAGAAACGGTCTGATGATTAGATCGATTCTAAAGGGAGTTTGTTTTCGAATTTCCCGCCAAGACCTGCAGAGCAGTGGCGTGCCCAGGAATTTGTCTTGATGGGGTCGGGTTAAAAGAATGAAAAAATGAAATGAATTATAAAAAAGATTTTTTTTTAAATTTAAATTAATTCTTAAACATTAAACACAGGTTTTGCATGTGTTCTTACGTACTAGTGAAAAAGTCAATTTCAAACAGTTTGGTTACATTATAAGCAATTCCAGTAAAAAAATGTAAATGTTCACCTCCTAACTTAAATAACAGTAAAAATTATTATAAGCAATAATTATCAGCCTGAAACACTCATTTACATTGAAAAAATCTTCCGAGAAAATATATATATACTAGTATATATTGAATTATTTTATGGGAAATAGATAAGCCGACATAGCTCAGTGGTAGAGGCAATCAGAAGGACACGGGTTCAAGTCCCGTTGGCGGCATGTATCTTTTCTTGGAAGGTTTTTTTCAATGTAGATGGGTGTTTCAGGCTGATAATTATTGCTTATATAATAATTGATACCCTTTGTGCTATGCATATAAATCTTGTCTTATACGTTAGAATATCAACTAAATTATTTAAATATAAACGAAAATATTTTTGCTTCCGTCTTCAGCGATGGTTTATATATATAATAGCGAGCTCTGGCGTCATTAAAATGCTTTTCTAAGCTAATACTGTTGAGTTCTGGCATTGTGAATTTTGTATTAAAAATTTTCAATAAGGAACTCCAGTGAAAAATATTATGGCTTTAAAAAAATATGTTCATATAGACCAATAAACGCTGATTCTGAATATATAACTTTTATTGCATAATATTAAACGCAGAGCTTTTAAAAAATTATTAAAAAGTGCATTTTTAAACCTCTCCTCGAAACACAGTGTCAAGTTGGCATTACTGAAATGGTGAATGGTGACGTCACGCGTCACACTCACCCACTGTCACCTGGTGATCGCGTGTATTGTATTGTCAGTATTGCAGTATTGTATTGACATTTGAAGTGACTTAAAGTGCACATATGCAATTCAATATTTCGTGTTTTTGGTTTATTTTCATACTGTTTATAGAGATTTAGATAAATAATAGTTATTGTGTTTATTGAAACACAATTTAGGCCCTCAACAATTTACGAATAGAGCTATATTTGCGGACAATCTGCAATAAATTTTGCCTTTGAGGTTAAAGTCGTGTCGACCATATTTGACATTTAGTTTGTATTTTCAAATTATTTTTAGTAAAGGGTTTTTTATACAAGTTAATGCAACACAATCGTCATGATCAGTGTATTATAAATACTATTCTGTATGTGTTATACATAAAACACGATGTTATATGTATTTGCAATGATTGCAAATATTTACGATGATTGATTGTTTTTATATTGCACTTTGATTAAAAACAATAACAGTAGCGGTGAAATGTGGACATTTTACCAATGTTTTTCTATATTAAAAGCAGTTAATCTTGAATAAAAAACTACTTCTAACACCTAAATGTCATAGTATTAATCGGCCATTTTCTGCCTTCTGCCATTTTAAAACAGGGATGTTCTGCCCAAAACAATTATTTCCCTAGATTTCGAAGTGAAATTTCCCTAGAATTTCACATTTACGCAATTACCTAGGTAGCCACCTGATTGTGTAACAATATATATACGTATATATATATAAATATAACATCAGTAATATTGTCATATGTAATAAAAAATTTGCCATAGTTCGAAATTTCCCTAGATTTTGTCCTGATTTCCCTTATCCCTAAAAAATATTTTTCTCTCCTCTAGATCTAGGGAAATTTCCCTCGACATAACATCACTGATTCAAAAAGACAACTTGAAAATAATAAACTATAGGTGGGTGAAGAGATCACATAAACCACCATAGATACGGTGCGTTTTTAGGAGTCTTGAAAAATTAAAACTTTGACAATTATTTTAACTATTAAAAATAACTATAAAAATAAAAATAAAAATGCAGTTATTTAAGTTTGAAGGTCTTTATTCATTAAAAAAAATAAAAAAATTGGACTGGAGTTCTCTATTGGTGGCAAGCGCTCTATTTGAAAACTCCATGTACCGCGACTGAATTAGGGGAACCCGGGAGGGGGGAGGGGAACCCTGGAGGTGGGAAGGCAAACCGAGAGGGGAGGGGGGAACTCGGGAGAGTGGAGTGGAACTCGGGAGGGGGGTTAACGGGATGGGGGAAGTGGGCGAGGGAAGTGTGGAGAGGGAAGGCGGAGAAGACGGAGTGGGAACGCGAGGGGGGAAGGGGACGCGGGAGAGGAAGGAGAGGCGGAAATGGAACGGGACGAATGGGAAAGAACACGCAGGGAGAAACAATTTCTTTATTAAGTGGCATAGCAACACACGCCAATTCGCTAATTGTATTATATTATAAACATTTTATCTTCAGAATTTGCGTTTTTAACGAAAAAATATTAATATGCATATACACATAATTTGATTTTCAAACATCAGCATTGAAGATTTTTTTTTACCCTTGCAAGACGTGGTCCATTTCAGATAATTTTCCTCCACGAGTTGCAGTCCAATGACTGGTAATACACACATAAGCACAAACGATATTTTTCTTCCAAGGCGCAGTCCGTTTCTGTAATTTTTCTGCTGCAATTGTGAGAAAAGATTGCCAATAAATTACGCAATAACTCCCATAATTCACAGTGCTTGGTCAGTACCTACAAGTTAAAGTAATTTATTAATTACGCACGCGGATAATTCTACACTCGTTCTTCTCGGAAAAACTGCTGTTTACTTATATAAAACATATTTTATTTTTTATTTTGGGGGGTGGGGCAAGCCTGTGTGCGCCACTGCGCCGTAAAGCACCGAGTTGCACACTATAGGCTTAATATGCCTGGGAATATTAACGTGAGTCATTATGACATCATTTATGTTTATCATTTTCCTCTTGAATTTAGTTACCGAAAGAAAACAATACACATTTTTTTAAAGCGAAGCGCTATTGGTGATATCATGACAAATTTAAGCAATATTGTTTGCAAGGAGGGAGACCATATTTGGTTCATAGTTATTTGGATGTGCTTAACTTTCAAATAAAGATAAAAAATAATTAATCGCTGAAACCATCCAAACCACTAAATGACTTTGAAAAAGATTTATGAGCAAGATTTTGAATAACGTATTATGTATCCCTTTCGGGATTTGATTTGTTAGTATATAACTGGTCATAAGTTGAGGTATCTAATAAACTAATAACCATTTCAGTTTATTCATCTCTGTTTGGATTGTTTGTATCAAACATTGTAACCTTGTAACTTGTATTCCATGTTACCAGGCCTAAACTCGCTATCGTAGGTTTTAATTAAGCGTGTTTTTTCTTCAATTATTATTGAAAAATCACTTCATGTTTTCATTTCAATTTAGCGAAGATAAATAACTTTGTATACATCACTACTTAATAGTAGTGGTGTATTTATACAAAGTTATTTATTTTCCTTAAATAATAGATACTAGCTTTTTCCAGCGGCTGCACTCGCATGGTATTAGGGGTTTCCCACTCCGTCTCCTCCACCTTCCCTCTCCCCGCTCCACTCCCCCCATCAACCCCCATCCCCCCTCCCCCTCCACCAATCCCTCCCCCATTCCACTCCCCCCATCAATTCCCCTCCCCCTCTCCCCCTCCACCCACCACTCCCCCCACTCCTACGCCCTCCACCTTCGCCCTTCCCACTCCACTCATCCATCAACCCCCCTCTCCCTCCCCTTCCTTCTTCACCGACCCCTCCCGCACCCCATACCCCTCCCCACTCCACCTTTCCACATCTTCCTCCACCCCTCTCCCTTCCCTTTTCTTCCCTCCCTCCTCTCCCACCCACTCCGCCTCCTCCACCATACCTCTCTCCACTCCACTCCCCCCATAAACCCCCTCTCCCTATCCCTCCACCCACCCCCTACCCCTCCACATTCCCTCTCCCCACACCATTTCCTCCATCAACCCCCTTCCCCCCACCCCTACCCCTCTCCTCATCCACCTCCATCCTTCCCCTTTCCCCTCCCTTCCCTCCCCCTCTCCCTCCCATAGCCCCCTCCCCCCACCCTCTTCCCCCTCCCCTTTCCCCCTCCCCTTTCCCCCTCATTCAGTTTTCAAACTGCTCGCGTGCTACCTATTATAATTTTTATACAAATTTCATAATGCCAGAAATCAACGGTAGTTTTAAACAAAAAAAAAAAAAGAATTATCCAATTTGGTGCAGTCGTTCGGGTTTATGCGCATACAAACATTTCGATGATTCATGTTTAGAGATAGTTATTAAGTATGACGCCAACAAAGCACTCTCTGTAGGGTGAATTGCCTAATTAAAAAAAACTTCGTTTCCAAGGCGACATTTGTTTTGCTTTTATTCTGACGTTTGTAATAAATCGATTTTGTTAGGGACAGAAAACATATGATCAATAATTTCATAACGCCCGAGAAATTTCTTAACGCCAGAGCTTACCAATATGTATAGCCTATAGATCTCGCAAATAATGTAGCTTTCTAATAGTGAAAGAATTTTTAAAATCCATTCAGTATTTTTTGCGTGAAAGAGTTACAAACATACATCCATACAAACTTTCGCCTTTATAATATTAGTAGGATGTTTTTGTTGGTGTTCTACGAAATTAGTTTCCTCTTAGAATTTCCTTGAACTCGTGGTATCGTAATGTATGACGAATCAGGAAAATAATTGTTTAATTTTAAAAATATTCAATATCACTGGCACCATTGTATATACGTTTCGTATTTTTATACAAAAATGCCCCTGTTTACTTTAGGTTTGACCCTTGACTTACGTGGAAAATGTTCCTGGATATTAGACTTATTACTTGAAATGTCTTTAACCGTGTGTGGTGACTAAATCTGAATAGCCAGATCCATATCTATTTATATTTTCCATTTCTCATTCTCCTCCCCACTACTTTCAACCTCACAATATACCAAAACTGGGGATACCATAGTCTCACTGGCTCCAGATGGTTTTTTTTTTCATGAATACCGCACAAGAGTCCCAACTGCTCCCGTCTGGAGCCAGTGAGATATGGCATCCCCAATTGGGGTATGTTCTGAGGCTGAAGGTAGTGGGCAGAGGAAGGAGATAGGGAAGAGGAAGGTGGGGAAGTACCTGGCTATACAGATCTGGTCACCAAACACGGCTTAAGCCATTTCAGGCAACGTTCAAGGTTGGGAGAAGTTAGGCCTCTTGTGTTGTATTCGGATAAAAATAATGTTATATTATATGCAAGTTGGAAACTTTATGCATGCTCCCTCGGAGAGTCGAAATAATTGTTAGTAACAATACTTTTACAGCGCATTTTCAGTCTGCATGTATACATAAGTATATCGACTTTAGTTGTATGGTCGTATATCCTCCTTATATACTTACTTGAATAAATAAAATCTTCTAGGAAATCAATTTTCCGAGAGATCAATCGTCCGCCGGATCAATTATCGGGGATCAAATGTCGGGGGGATCAACTCTCGGCGGGCCAACTGTCGGGTCGGATCAATTGTCGCCGGATCAATTTTCGGGTCACCATCCTATGGTGGATAGGAGCGGCTTTTTAGTATTTTTGGACTGCTTGCCACTGTATATCAGTAAAGAGTGCAAACACATCATGAGTCGAACAGTATTAATACGGTAATGTCTGCGTGGTTGAATTTCAGAACCCAGCTTCGAATGCATGTCTTACGCCACGCCATACGCGCCGCGCCACAAATATTATCTGTGTACGTGGAAATTCACACAGTTATAATTCGGTTTCGAATTCAATAATTCGTCACAAGGTGTCACTACTTCCGTCAGTAGATCAGATGGGGACGTCTCCCCCCTAAGTATAACTGCTACGAATTTGTGAATATGTAGCATCTCCCCGGATATGGAAAGATTGACGGTAAAACATGTTGTTTTAAGCGGCTATGTACACGGTGTCCGGAAACTCGTAGTACAAGCGGGAAACTGATAAATCTACATCATATTTGGAATCGATTTGTGATATAACTTTTTTTGATTTGACCTTTCGTTTTCGAGTAAATCGGGTCCAAAGTTGGAATTCTTTCGGTAAAATTTGAAAAAATTGGTCACTAGGGGTTAATTTCAGCTGTGTAATGTCTTTTGAAATGCATCGAAGGGTAAACCGGGGTAATTTTTTTTAACCCTTTAGTTGCCGAAAAAATGGAAAAAGAGTTAAAAAATAATATAAAAATCGAAAAGACCAGATTGAAAAAAATAAGTTTTTTGGGTTCTCCACGTGATGTAGATTCACTAATTTCCCGCTTGTACTATGAGTTTCTGGACACGTTGTATAACATATGACGTTATTGCTCTATCACGCTCACTTTGTCCCGGTGACTAGCTACACTGGATAACAGTGGATCAGAGGAACGGGCTATTTTTGGAACCAGCTCCTATTGGATTTATAAAATGGTCACCGACACTAACTGGGCGAAGCCGAATCAAAAGCCACCCGCAGGTAGGGTTGCCATTTGTCCGGCTTTAGCCGGACATGTTTGGCTTTTTTAGGTCGTGTCCGGCTAAATATTTATATGTCCGGCCTGTCCGGTTTTCTAGGCTTTTTTGGTTCACACGGGTTTTGTCTTCCGAACTTCTGAAATTGGCGGAATATTACTTTCAAAGAGTATTCTCTTTAATAAACGCCCAGTGGACCAAGGAACGCAATAAATTGCAAACAATTGCTAAGATGGTGTACAGTGAACACATTGTATAATTTAAAAATGACATGTCAAGGATTTTATTAAATGATTTCCAAAGAAAAAGACGTTTTGGATAAAGTAGGTGAAAATGCCAAATATACAAAATGGTAGATTTGTGTAATTTTTGAATAATTTGGAGATGTCGAGATTTCATTTTAATTTATGGTTTTCGTTCTTTGTCCACAAAGATAAATATGTTTCATTTTATATCTATTTAACGAAAAAAATTAGTCAAATGTTTAACGTTTAGTATGTATACAGACAGAAGACTCAATATTTTTTTTTTGTTATTGACATTATATTCTATACAAATGTCAACTGATGACAAGGATAAGACAGTTTAATGATTGTTGTTATTAAATTGGTTAATGCGTGATTAATAAACAATTGTAACATGAAACAGATTTTTTATTATTATGTATAAAAGTTATGTCCAAAATTATGTACGTATAGTCTGTCAAAAAAGAGTAGAAAATATAAAAACTTGAACTACTAAATTTGTAGACTGGCAACACCAATTTAAATGTCAAATATTTTTTGGAGTGCAATGATGCTGAATGCATAGAACACAGTAAACCAAATTTTAAAAAACATTTTTTCTTCATGACATAAATTTGATTAAAAGGTGATTTATAAAGAGATTTGTTTAATTTAATTTAACATAAATTTGAAATTAAACAACAGAGAGAAAGGAAGAATCACTAATGGTGAGTTTAGTAACACTACTTTTAGATCTGAATGAGTTAAATATATTCAGATCTAACATTAGAGACATGATCTAAAGCCCAGGCAACGCTAGGTGCTTTATCTAGTATTAATAAATGTGAGCAATTTCTAAACTGTGCTTTATATTTTATTACATTATAGTTATTCTTCATTATGTTAACACAAAATTGCAAAAGTATAATAATAATATACCTATATGCAATTCTAATTTTGAGATCGGCGGGTATCTATACTGCAATGAAAAAATATTTTTTCCACTATTATGCCTTTTTATTTTAAATGTAGGTTACACAGCTTTACTTTAACACCATGAGTTATGTGTTTAGTATTGCCATTTGAACAACAGTGGCGCCCTCATATATTTTCTACTCTTTTTTGACAAACTGTACGTCCGGCTTTTAGGGCAAAATGTCCGGCCTTACAGAGCGCTGAGTCATGCTTTTTTATTTTAGAAGATGGCAACCCTACCCGCAGGGCCTAGCAGTAAAAATGTGCGGAGTGGATTTTTAAAACTAATAATTTATGAATGGCTCTTGAGGAAAAAATAATGCAATTTTCCTCGTTTACTGATATCATTTAATTATAGCAGAGATATATGTGTTAATAAACTTGGCTTGGTTTTTCCCCTAACTTGTGTGCGACACATTGCAGATAAAGAAAGCAGTTACGGAATAAATATAATATTTTTCCTGTTCATCCAAATAAAAGTATTTGATTGTGCTATATCAATGTGACTTTAAGCTCCTTATCTCGAGCCCAGAGATAAGGAGGATATGAAACTATGCTAAGGAAAATACTATGTATTTAATGCGATTTGTTAGAGTTACTTAAGAGGGGAGTGTGGTCTAGTTCAGTTTTTTTTCAATGCGTTTTTTTTTTCAAAGATAATTTTTTTTTCGGTCACGTAAATTTTGTTACTTATAAAGGTACATACATGAAAAAGAAAAAACACACTATTGAATGTTTGATTTTAATATTTAAAATTGGAATTGTAATATCCCGTGATTTTTCACGGTTCTGCGCTAGGTATTTAAAATACTTAATTCGATTGTGCCTCTGTCTGTAGCTGCAATGAACTCAAAAACTTTTTCTATGAATTTAAACTTCATTTTCAAGTGCTTGTTTGTAGAACCCAGACAAGCGAGAAAAAGTACTTATCTAATCCTAATATAGATAATATGTTGAAAAGAAAATGATTTTATCGTCATTTTTAAAATTGGAACTGATTTGTCGAGAATTCAGACTGTAGGCATATTATACTACATTCAATCATCTTAATTTGATCTCAAACAGGAGCACGTATCGTTTGCCGGCAGTAATGGTTTTATAAAAATATGAACACATATTATCTGTTCTGTTTGGTATCAGTTGTTATTTCATGAACAGACGGAATGCAAAAATTCAAATGTTAATGTCTTTATCGCGTTGACTTCCTGTTATACATATTTGTCTGCTAACGATGATTTGAAAAACATAACATGTTATTTGCTCATTAATGATTCTTTCTGTCAGTCGCACTGTGGGGCAAGAGTGCTCGAAAACGCCCTTTATTCAGAGGAACGTTTTACGGTGATAAATTGAATGTGGCATGGAAGGTTATATATTAACAAAAATTTTAATTACAATACTTATGTAAACTTTGTTACCAATCTTTTATATACTTATCCAATTTAGTTAAATTACTAACAGAAATATTTTTAATTTTTTCATTTGACATCTTTGAGTCGTCATCACTATCATCATCACCATCAGCATCACTACTATCATCAAGATCATCATCATTATCATCATTACTACCATCGTCATTATTGACGACATTGAGTACTTGGATAAATTCCACTTATTGGTTGTATCGACACTTCTTCGTCGAGTGTCTTTTTTGGCACCTTTTTTTCGTAATATTATGAGAGGATCTCGTGACAGCAACAAATTGAAAACATCAGTATTGGAATTTTTTCGGCTACATTTTTTGGAACGATTCTATGTGTTTTTATTTATTCTTGTTCCGTGCTTCTTGTTCCTCTTCTGTCAATTGACCTATCGGAAATGATGCAAAAGTTTTATTTGACGTACCACGGGTACTTTTGCACAAAATAAGAGTAGAAAATATAAAAAAATTGAACTACAAAATTTGTAGGCTTCCAACACCAATTTATCTGTCAAATATTAAGAATGCAGAGCACCGTATACACATTTAAAAATACATTTTTTTTGTTTCTAAAAAAATAAGTTAAATCGAGGAAGCACTTTTGTTAAGGTACCTACTTAATGGCATAAATTTGATTAAATTCTGTTCTGCAAAGTGATTGGATTCAATTTAATTTAACACAAATTTGAATTTAACAGTAGGTAGAAAGGAAGAATAATTAATGATATGTTTAGTTACACTACTTTTATTTCTGAATGAGTTAAATATATTCAGATCTAAAATTAGAGACATGATCTAAAGCCTGTAAAACGTTAATAGGTAGGAACTTAAGCTAATATCAAATAAATGTGAGCAATTTCTAAAGTGTGCTTTATATTATATTACAATATCGTTATTCTTCATTATGTTAACATAAAATTGTAAAGATATAATAATTATATACCTATATGCAATTCTAATTTCAGATCAGTGGAATGAAAAAACATTTTTTTCACTTTCATGCCTTTTTAATTTTTAATTAAAATGTAGGTTACACAGCTTTGGATTAATACCATGATTTTATTTTTAGTATTGCCATTTGAACGACAGTGGCGCATTCCTATGTTTTCTACTCTTATTTGATAGACTTATTTTCGTTTTTGTTTTGTCTAGTGCTTACTTTCGGAAATTTTCTACATTAATTTCATGTTCACATGATATAACCATCTCCCTTACTTACTGCCATGTGAGAAATATAATCTTAAAGATGTTAGAAAAAGAAAACACCACGCTTCATATTCAATTCGAAAAGTTAACCACTGAAGAATTGAAATGTTCTCATGTATGAAACCAAAGTTTCCAAATGCTATTTGAGAAAAAAATATTAAACTTTAAATATAATATTAAAATTTACTAATTTTTATATATTTTCTTTTAATTATATGAAATGAATAGTTCATAAACGCTGATTCTGAATATATAAGTTTTATTTAATAATATTAAACACAGAGTTTTTAAAAATTATTTAAAAGTCCATTTTTGAAATTTTAGTGGTGACGTCACCGTAAAGTCATTGTATGGGAATGTATGATATGACATATGACACAAGCCATCGTATTAATTTATTAATTTATTTACATACTGTTTATTGAGATTTAGTTGTTGGGCTTATTAAACATTATTTAGGCCTAAATAATGTTTAAAAAATAAAGGTATCTCTTATTAGTTTATCTCTATTATTGAAAACTACTGAACAAAAAAATAGTAATGCTACTTCTAGGGAGAATACTTCGAACAACGAAATTCAAAATAGTGGCAGCTGATCAGATGATTGCCCGATCCTATAGTAATTTTTCAGGATTTATGACGTCACACTATTCACCATCATACGGTGGTTTTCGGGGGATCTTAAAATATTAAAACCTTGACAATTATTTTAACTATTACTAACTCTAAAAATAAAAATAGAAATGCAGTTATTTAAGTTAAAAGGTCATTATTCATTAAAAAATATTACAAAATTGGACTGGAGTTCTCTATTGTGGACTGAACGTTTATTGATGGCGTTCAAACCAGACAATGTTAACGATTTTTGGAGTGTCCTAACTTATATAAGAAGTAACTTTTCAAAAAAATCAAAAAATTACAACACGCTAGTGGCTGATATCTATATATTTTGTCAAAAAAAAAAAAAAAAATTGCGGTGGTGTCAAAACCCAGAGAGGAATTGGGGAATACTTTTGAACGTACAAAACGCCGCCCGGTTTCCTCTTAATGTAGTTTCCTGCATTCACTATTTCTCCAATGTGTCCATCAGCTTTACCAGCTCTAGTGAACATAAACTCAGCTACTCGCTCAACAATTGACGGATCATAAAACTATATAAAGTAGTCTCTTCTTGAAGTACCATGACTCTGGAGTAAACAACCTTTGACGACCTCCGTAGCCCAGTGGGTAAGACTCTTGACTCACAATCCGGAGGTCGCGGGTTCGAACCCGGCATGCGCAAATAAATTTTATTTGATTAATTTGTGTTATTTCACAATTAATTCGTTTAAAATAATATATAGTATATTTGCGGCATGTTCCAGCGTGGAAGATGCTATCAGTATCGCCCTGGTGTAAGACCACCATTCAGAATTGAAACGTTGCTTGAAAATGGCTTTAGCCGTGATTGGTGACAAGATCTGAATAGCCAGGTACTTTCCACCCTTCCTCTCTCCCACCTTCTTCCCCTCCCCACTACCTTCAGCCTCACAACATACCCCAATTGGGTATGCCATTGTCTCACTGGCTCCAGACGGGAGCAGTTGAGATTCTTGTGCGGTATTCCCTGTAAAAAAAAAAAAACATTACATTGTTGAAGTACATACTTCATAGGCATAATATATTGATAAAGTCATAAATCCGTCCATACATTTCATATATTTACATTGCATCATCCAACATACTGCGTCTTGTCTGTTGACATGACCTGGCACTCTAGCACGGTCGATCGATAAGGATTGATATGATAACCTTAGGTATTTATTAACATGTCAACGCCCTGATGGGCTTTTACATGATAAATTTGTAATACAGAGACAGTTTTAAATAAAAAATATGAACTTAAAAAGTAAACATCACATGAATGGAAGGTATAAAGATGAATTTTAGTAAAAATAATGCATTACAATACAAAAGAAAGTTTTTAAAGTTGCAGATGGCGTAAAATAGGATACAAAGCAAATTTACAAAATTTACATAAAAACAATTCTTTACAAATGAAATCAAATATCGCAGTACATAAAAATAAATGGCTCATGGTTCCCTAGGACAACTGAAGGTCGCTAACGTACAAGTAGGTACCTACACGAGATAACGGCTTTTAAAGCTCGAGCCCAAGCCTCGCATCGTGGCCATGAAAATTATGAATTTTCCACTAATGCTAATTTTTGGAATTTTTTTTCGATCTTCTGACAATCATTTATAGCAAGAATAAAATTCCAGTCGGTTCGGAATGATAGATCCCGACATTTCAAACTCCGCGCCCAAACCTCGCATCAATAACATTTTGAATTCCGACGTCTTTATTTTAAAAATTGAGTTAGCAACACTGCTCTTATCCAGTCTCTCCCGATTCGGCCAGGCACTTATTTGTAGGGCAGACACATCTGCCACCAAGACTCGGACAAACCGACAAACCTCTCCCTTAAAAAAATGTAGGTACCGTAAACCGGGGGTACTTTGCATCACGTTTTTGTCACTTTTCAAAAAAAAAAAATATCTTTTAACTGGAACGAGTCGTAAATTGAAATTAATTGCAAGATAATACGAATTTTAAATCATATTTGTTTATGGATTTAAGTATCCTTATCAATTTCATAAATTAATAATACATTTTTAAAAAGTGATTCAAAGTAAGTCCTGTAAGGGGGAGGTTGTGAATCACAATTATATTTCCGTAATTTCTCATTGGAAATATTTGAGTATCTCTAACCGTCATTATTATAACAATACAAAAGAAAATTTATGGTTTAATAATGAAAATGAATAGGTATTTTAACTTTCAATTTATTTCAAAGAAAAATTTTAAACATAAGATAAAAAAATAAAATAGAGTAGCTATCTGCTGCCTGCCACAAATAGCGACAGTTACTTAATTATTATTTTTATTGTTAAACTAACGTTTAAGACAAGATTTTTATGCATAGCACAAAGGGTAATAATTATTATAAGCAATAATTATCAGCCTGAAACACTCATCCACATTGAAAAATCTTCCGAGAAAAGATACATGATGCCAACGGGAATTGAACCCGCGTCCTTCTGATTATCGGTCAGCTGCTCTCCCAATTGAGCTATGGCGGCTTATCTTGTACCCGCCAAATGATTCAATATATACTAGTGTTTCATTCAACAATTACTGCTTATTACCTATATTTTTCCACCTGAAAACAACCAACTTTATTTTTGCGAGAGAGACATTGTTAGTGTTAAAATCCCTTGACACTTTTACAAAAGTTTCATAATTTACTTACCCCGTAAACATCGACGAGCACACGCCATGTATCTGGAGTGATAGTATATATTTACACGTTTTCAAAACACAAACCTTGTTTTTTGCGGTGTTATTTCGTAAAATGCACCGATGAGCGCTCGACGCTGGCTCTGAGAAGAATGATGACGTCATATTTTTTAGATTCATGCAAAGTCATACTCAATCCCAGTCGGTTCCAAGGAATCAGTATGGGGAGGGAGAAATAATACGCTTTTGTCACTTAGGGCAGATCTACTAATATTCATATGTAATATGCCAAAGCTCGATATGGGCTGTAGCGCCATCGGAGAGAGAGAGAGAGAGAGAGAGAGAGAGAGTGAGCTCATAATATTGAACTTATAAAATAAAATAATAATAATAAAATTAACATGAAAACAAAACTGTAATTAAATCGTTATATAATTAATAATGATTTGTAATAATTATAAACTGTTGTTATTTCCATTGCTTGCTTTTCTTCTAATGTTTCTTAGTGGGCCACACTTTTTGCATTTATGACATTGATTTTTTTTTCATCTAACGATTTTATTGGCACCAACAGATATCCAACATGAACAATTGGATCACCGACTCCCAGTTTTCCTCTTATATACTCTATCCATGTCTAAAACAAGATCAAATAAATTTAACAGCGTACCAACAGAAATAAAAAAAGGATTGTTGTAACATTGGATCTGGTGTAAAGTCACCCCAAATTTACGGAAAACACAGAAACGACAGCATCAAAAAATAAATTGGTAAATACCTACCTATAGTAATCTTTACATTTGGTAAATAATCATTTTGAAACTTAAGTTATAAACCACTTTATTCACCAAATGATTCTCTCAGTAAAAGGTGCAGACAAATTATTATGACTCGAAAATTTTTAAAAATCGCACGTTCTCTCGAATTCTAGTTAAAACTTCCCATTAAAGGTTGGCAACATAATTCGAATGTTAAGAGAATCAAACGGTTTGTATTAATAGCACCTTTTTTTTAAATACAAAGTTCCCCTGTAAGATGCTATGTACCCCAGTTTACGGTATCCAAACAGATACTCATACATGGTGCGAACTGAAAATTGTTGTTTCTTAGCGAAATTATTTACTTTTCCAACGGACTATGTCTGATTTACAATTTTACTTTGTTTTTGTTTTACCATTAGACTCGTATAATTTATTTCAATAAGCAGCATTCAGTGTGGTATCAACAGCCAATAGCTGAATTGCATTTTGTAGCCCGACTTATTACTTTATTTTATTTTTGCTGATAATGAATTCGTGGGTCACAGTTACAGAGATTATACCACTGTTGGTAGAGTAATGTGATCATCTGTGGCTCACGTTGGTTGTTCTACAAGGAGAACCATAATAACAAAGACAAAAGAAGCATAATCAAAACAACATGCCCTCAAAACAACAAACAACTCTCAGACAATATTCAGATAAGACGATACTGTTCATGAAATTTTGATTTTAATAAAATGATGGTCTGAAGAGGAATCAATAACAAAATCTCCAAAAAGTAGCATTTGTGGAAAATTCGGCCCAATAGATGTAGAGATAATGGCTTCAAGCCAATGGAAATTACCAATTTTCGACAAATGTTACTTTTTTAAAGATTTTATCATTGGTCCAAATTTTCCCGTTTAACGAGAATCCAAAATGTCAGTCAGTCGGCGAAATAGAGACCCAGATAACGACTTTCAAAGCTCGAGCCAGAGCCTCACATAATGCCCATGAAAAAAAAATCCACAAATGCTGCTTTTTGGAAATTTTTTTATTGATTCCACTTCAAGCCATGGTTTTTAATGGCGATCCAAAATTTCAGCCGGTTCGGCCCAATGGAGCACGGCTATCAAAGTTTGAGCCCGAGCCTTGCATCATGCGCATGAAAATGATGAATTTTCCACATTTTTTTGGTTTATAGACCATTACTATTGATAAGAATCCAAAATTTCAGTCGGTTCGGCCCAATAGAGCATTAAACAACGGAGTCCGAGCCCAAGATTTAAATTAGCTAGGGCACTACCAGATTTATGTATGTGTTTTGTCGTTATATTAAGTTATTCTAAGAAATAGCACGATATTGTATATCCTATTCACGATTTAAATCCGCGACCTTTCTGACCTCTGAGCCCGAGATAAGTATAATAAACATCCGTCATTGGCCGCAGTGTTATATAGAAGCAGTAGAGGAAGGTGGTGACCTTGGAGCGCTGGAGTGATACCATCATAGTATCACTGGCGCGGGCTAGTATCACTGGCAGTAGGGTTTCCTTGTCTCTGCACGCAGCGCAGAACCGCTGGAAGTGGAGTAGGGGAGAGTTTAGCGCCTTAGCGGAGATATTTCACAAAACAGACGCTGTACACGGTGACTGGAAGCTCGTGTTATAAATGGGCAGCTGGTGAATTTAAACCACACAATTAACTGAGCGTGCGAAGTCCTGCTTTAACCCTGATTTTTTTGCATTTCATCTGTATATAAATTTGTTTGAATGTTCCGTTTCTGGTTCTAAATGGCGGCCGTTTAAATTGTGCATTACAGATTTAATTTTGTAACGTGCGATCGTCGTATTTATTTGGACTTTTTAATATGAAAAAAAAATTGTAACTTAAGAGGAAACACGGGCACCGAGAAATTTTAATAACAGGTATTTCACCAAACTTTTGCTGTCAACGTCGCTGTGTACACTGAACGTCTGTTGATAGCATTAGGGATGTCGAAAGTGAAAAAAATATCGATATATCGATGTATCGATATTTATGAAAATATCAATATCGACGTCGATATATCGAGGAAAAAATATCGATATATCGGTCAAATTTTCAAGAGATTTTGCGTTTTTAAAATAATAGTGTATTCAGCTCAATATTATCAATAGTAATTTTTGTACACAATTTGCTTTTTTTAATGTAGAAAAATCAAAAAAATTAAGGATTTTTTTTTCACTATTCATTTTTATTACGTAATAATTACAAAAATATCAATAACTAAAAAGCTGTCTTCTAACTTATATGTAAACTGGGACGCATACAAAGTTTGTATGCGTCTCAGTAACATTCTATTGGCGTATTAATCTGTCAAAAGGGACTTCGTGTTTGGAACAAGGTATAGTCAATAATCATCGACAATTGGGAACCAACACATAGGAGTGGCTTAGGGAACGTACCCATACTACGTGACATGTTTGGGGGGGGGGGGTCTTCGAAATACCACGCATGGTACAAATGAGCGGTGGGTTGCTTAGGTTTTTGGTCAAGGTGGGGAGGGGGGGGGGGGTTAAAATGTGCAAAAAGTTGGTCACGTAGTATGGGTACGTTCCCTTAGATAAAAATGGCGAAAAATAGCATACATTTCTATGTATGTACCTACACACATGAGATAGTATTTGTAATCATAAATACTAATGCAAAGACAATAGATTTGTAAGCTATTAATAGTTAAAATTTCAACCGCCAGATGTCATGACCCAATACAGTTACTTTTTTTTCCGATCGTTCTTATACGGTTTTGGATTCTAGTGACTTTAAATACATAAAATTAAAAAAATATCGTTTTTGATACAATTTTCGATATTGGATATTTTGTATCGATATATCGGATCAAAACATATCGGCTAAAAATACCGATATATTGAAAATATCGATATATCAATATATCGATACTTTTTCAACAAGCCTAGATAGCATGTAAACCAGGAAACCTTAACGATTTTTGGAGGGTCCTAAATCCTATAAGCAGTAACTTATCAAAATGCTGATAGTCAATACATATATTATATTAAAAAAATATTTGCACTAGAGAAGAAATACCTCTGTATGGACAAAACGGTCCCCGGTTTCCTCTTAATTTGTTCAAAACATTGATGAGTATGCCTGTTTTGTTTACTTGAATAGATAAACAATATTATAAAGCAATAAGAACTGCTGCTACATGGCTAATGTTATTTTAGTACTATGACTACTACTAAACACGGCCTGGCATGAGATTACAACATGTTGTCTATTTTTCTTATTAATAAGTATTGATTGTAATGTAATAAAAGATTTTGCGGCTTACTTTATTTATATAGCTGAAAGTTTAAAAGATTATCTTCTTTCTATAAATAAAAATGAATCGTCGAAATGTATGTACGCGCATAACTTCCGAACGGCTGCACCAAATTTTATAATTCTTTTTTTTTGTTGTGTTTGTTATTGTCAGGAAAAGGTTCTTATGAATTTTTTTTTTTTTAAATCAAATACAATTTTTTTTTAAATGTCATAATATGAGAAGTGAATGCGTGAATAAGGCAGAAGTCTGTGAGAGATCTTCAATATATTGACAAAAGGTGTGTATTAAAGAAAATTTAAAAATAATCAAACAGATTTTTTTTATCTCATTATTTTATTTTTTAATCTCATAAAATATGAAAAGTGAGTGAGTGAATAAGACAGAAGGGTGTCAGAGATCTTCAATATATTGACCAAAGGTAAGCATTACAATATATTGACCAAAGGTAAGCATTACAATATATTGACCAAAGGTAAGCATTACAATATATTGACCAAAGGTAAGCATTACAATATATTGACCAAAGGTAAGCATTACAATATATTGACCAAAGGTAAGCATTACAATATATTGACCAAAGGTAAGCATTACAATATATTGACCAAAGGTAAGCATTACAATATATTGACCAAAGGTAAGCATTACAATATATTGACCAAAGGTAAGCATTACAATATATTGACCAAAGGTAAGCATTACAATATATTGACCAAAGGTAAGCATTACAATATATTGACCAAAGGTAAGCATTACAATATATTGACCAAAGGTAAGCATTACAATATATTGACCAAAGGTAAGCATTACAATATATTGACCAAAGGTAAGCATTACAATATATTGACCAAAGGTAAGCATTACAATATATTGACCAAAGGTAAGCATTACAATATATTGACCAAAGGTAAGCATTACAATATATTGACCAAAGGTAAGCATTACAATATATTGACCAAAGGTAAGCATTACAATATATTGACCAAAGGTAAGCATTACAATATATTGACCAAAGGTAAGCATTACAATATATTGACCAAAGGTAAGCATTACAATATATTGACCAAAGGTAAGCATTACAATATATTGACCAAAGGTAAGCATTACAATATATTGACCAAAGGTAAGCATTACAATATATTGACCAAAGGTAAGCATTACAATATATTGACCAAAGGTAAGCATTACAATACCCCTTCATATTTTGCCGAGGAGAGGATGAATATGATTTTTTGATAAAGATGATTAATCCAGCGACTTGTATTTTTTTTTGCATAAGCTCCACACAGAAGACCCTCAGGAAAATAATTGCCTTCAGAGCCTATGTCATCTTTGGGGATGCTGTGTGAAGGGTCTTTTAATGGAAAGGAAGGAGAGAAAGTCGTGGGAAGGAAAAAGGTATGAGGGGTGGGTAGGAATCTGGGTGTAAGTGTGCCCAGGTGTTACAGACGTATGAATCCATCCCTCCAACTGCAGTGCAAGGCGATGGGTTGAGAGAGTCCGGTTGGAAAGGTCAAAAGGCCTCCCTCAACCAGTCTCTCTCAATCCGGCCCACCACGCAGCAAGTGGGCAGACGCATCCACTGCCAAGACCTGGACAAACCTCACCCCATGAACCGCGGCACCCCTACTAAGTCACTAAACGTAGCGAACCACGTGGGGTTTACCGTGTGTAAATCAAGTCTTTCAGGAATTTCGAAAATATACACGAAAAAAATTTATAACGGTACGAAGTTTGCCGGGTCAGCTAGTTATACATATTTTCTATTAAAAAATGATAGACTAAAATACTTCACACAAGAATGAACCTAAAAATTAATATAGGTACATAACTTTTGAAGGTTTTTCGGCACTTGAAAGAATTTTTTATAGGCCTGATATTTTATTTTTTCCAGACATACAAAAAGATTTATTAAAAAAAACTCAATTATTTCCAAGATGTGTTCTATTCGCAGTATTTAATTGAAGCATCTTTAATATTTCTAAGGGAAAACATTTTCAAACCAAAAATTCATGATTTTGCATTATTTCGCATGCGAAATAATCGCAGGGCTTCATCTCTAGTTTGTTTGTGTTCTACGAAACTAGATTCCTCTTAGAGAGTCCTTGAACTCGGGGTATCGTAGTTTGACGAATCAGGAAAATAATTGTGCAGTTGAATCGCACAAGATGAAATTAAAATACTTAATTGTTATTTTAAAATTTTCTTATATTTATAATACTATAACATACCGTTGAAGAAATGCTTAATTTTAGAAATATTGCCATCTGTTATTCGTTATGTATCTAATACAAAAAGGCCACCGGTTACTTTAGGTTTGAACCTCGGCTAAATCCAACACGATTTACTTATCTGTCGGAAACATTATTGGTTTCACAAAGGTTTTAATAATTTTGTGGTTAGCTTTTAGATTTGAATATGAAAATAAGAATTATTAAGTAGATTGTATTTACCTGATAATTCTTATTTTCTGTAAACAATATTTTTATTAAGAGTTATGTATTATTTTATTTCAGAATGTAACGAATATACATTGACAATACACAACTGGGGTTAATCTGAACGTATGTTATTATCGACGCATTCACAGATGGCGCTAGTATAATTATTTTAGGTTAAATCCCTTTTTGTAAGTTATGCTTTAAAATCCTATTAGGTAATTCAATTTGGGAGGCGGGAATGGGTACCGCCGCCCCGGGAACCTTTATTGGATAACCAACACCTCTGCCATAGGTCACGTGGTCAGGTGATAGCAGGCGTGCCCGGGTTCATGGGGTAAGGTTTGTCTAGGTCTTGGAGGCGGATGACCAGGATACACTGAACCGCAGATTCCTACCCACCCCTTAAACCCTTTTCCTTCCCAGAACTCTCCTCTCCTTCCTTTCCCTAAAAAAACCCCTCCATACAGCATCCCCAAGGATGACATAGGCCCTGAGGGAAAATATTTTCCTCAGGGCCTCCTGTGAGTGGAGCTCATGTAAAAAAAATATTATAAAGGTGAAAGTTTGTATGGATGTATGTTTGTTACTCTTTCACACAATACCTATTGAATGGATTTTAAAAATTCTTTCACTAATAGAAAGCTACATATTATGCGAGATCTATAGGCAATATATTATGGTAATCTCTGGCGTTATGAAATTATTTATCATACGTTTTCTGTCCATAACAAAATCGATTTATTGCAAACGTCAGAAACCAATTGTCGCCTCGGAAACGATGTTTTTTTTTTAATTAGGCAATTCACCCTAAAAAGAGTGCTTTGTTGGCGTCGTACTTGATAACTATCTCTAAAAATGAATCACAGAAAATGCGCATAAACCCGAACGACTGCACTAAATTGATTTTTTTTGTTCGTTATTTTGTATAAAACTACCGTTGAGTTCTGGCATTGTGAAATTTGTATAAAAATTATAATAGGTGGCACGCGAGCAGTTTGAAAACTGAATGTATCGGGAATGAATGTGTGGAAAGCGCGAGGTGAGAGTGCGGAGGAGGGGAGGGGGTATTGGGAGGGTGTTGGTTGAGGGTGGAAGGAGTGGGTGTGGGGGGGGGGGGGTTAGGGGTGGAAGAGGGGGGAGGGATGGAAGGGTAAAGGGAAAGTATGGAGGAGGGTGAGGGGAAGGGTAGGGATGGGGGGAAGGGGGTTGTTGGGGGGGAATGGTGTGGGGAGAGGGAATATGGATGGGTAGGGGGTGGTGGGAGGGAGGGGGGAGGGAGGGGGTTGATAGGGGGAGTGGAGTGGTGAGAGGGAAGGTGGAGGAGGTGGAGTGGGGTGGGAGAGAGGGTAGGGAAGGAAGGGGTAGGGGGAGGGGTGAAGGAAGGTGGGGGAGGTGGATTGGGGAGGAGTATTGGGTCGGGGAGGGGTGGGTGGAGGGGGAAGGGGGTTGATGGGCGGAGTAGAGTGGGGAGAGGGACGGTGGAGGAGGCGGAGTGGGAATCCCCTAATACCATGCGAGCGAAGCCGCGGGAAAAAGCTAGTATTAATATAATTTAATTGCTTGCACCCGTACATACGCAAAATGCATATGAATAAATAGTAGTAGTTCTGTTAATAAACAAACTTAAATCTTGGTAGAAAGGCTAACAATTACAATATTTTATATTAAATTAAAAAACACACTTTGTAAAACACCACTTTTTATTATAATTAATATTAAACAGCCAACCAGGTTTCGCTCATCTCAAGCTTCATCAGGGCTTATTATATCAACTAAAGGTAATTATACACAGACATACCTATGTACATATTTATAAGAAATTAAGAGAATGAGTGAAAGAGCTAGCAACACTATAATAAAGATAAAGATAATTATACAACAGACATACCTACATATATACCTAATTATCTTTAGTTGATATAATAAGCCCTGATGAAGCTTGAGATTAGCGAAACCTGGTTGGCTGTTTAACATTTTCTAATAAAAAGTGGTGTTTTACAAAGTGTGTTTTTTTTATTTATTTATTTTTTTATTTATGTTTATTTAGGAAGCATACAGTAGTTGTGTATAAATTAGTTGTATATAAAATAGTGAACATAATTTAAACCAGTTAAGTTCCGTATATATAAATTTCAATTAATATATAATGTCACACCACAAAGTATTTGCTTCCTTCGATAAAATTACAATATTGTATCGGTGACTCAAACCAAGTTAGCCTTTTTTGAAAAATTTGAGTTTGTCTAAGGACAAAAGTATTTATTCAAATATTGTAGTGGTTCGCTACGTTTTATGACTCAGCAGGGGTGCCCGGGTTCATGGGGTGAGGTTTGTCTTGGTCTTGGCGGCGAACGCGTTTGTCCACCTACTGCATGGCGGGCCGGATCGGGTGAGACTGTTTGAGGGAAACATTTTGATTTCTCCAGCCGGACTTTTTCGACCCATCTCCTTGCAACGCAGTGGGCGAAACGGATTCTAATGTCCATCACTCCTGGACACACTGAAACCCAGATTTCTAACCACACCTATAACCTTTTTCTTTCCATAATTTCCTCTCCTTCTTTTCCCAAAAAATACCTTCAACACAACATCCCCAAGACGAGGACACGAGAAAATAATTTTCCTCGGTGCCCTCTGTGTGAAGCTATTGTAAAAAATGAATATGTTCGGGCGCAAACAAATAATTATTTTTAATATTTTAAAGCTTACTTGCAAAAGGGGTTATACAACCTACAATAATTAAACCAACGCCATCTGTGAAAGAGCTGATAATTAATTATTTCAAGAGTATAGATGCGCTACATTGTTTTAGTAAACTTTAGGTTCATGTTTGGTATATAGTAAGAATTAACAGAATACGTCCATAGATGGCAGTAGACTGAATACTTATTTACGGTATTAAAAATATCGTCATCTCTTTTGGATAGGGTTCTAACTTCACTTCACTCTGTTCTGAGAAATGAGAGTTGTCAAAGTTTACAAAGACCTGCACTCATTATCTATTTACCAATTTCTAATATTGAGGTTGAATCTTGTGTTAAGTATTTTAATTGAACATATTTAATGGAAAATACTTAAATAGGACGTATACTCACCCTTTTATATCTTACCTTAACATGCAAATAAAGGTTCTCCTGGTTCAAAGAGGGCTAATAATAATACTTGGATGATTTATATAGCGCTGTTTTTGTGAAAAATCACCTCAAGGGCGCTGTACAAACATAAAATGCATTTCTAAAATCTAAAAAAAACTAAAAGCTAGACAAACAATTTTTTTTTATTTAGTAACTATATAATATTTTTTACATTTTTATATGAAACATGTTAGTTAGATGTATATATAAAATAGAAAATATATTCGTAGTCCTCCTCACTAGGAGATCCTGTGCTGAGAGAGACTATGCTTTGGATAAGTTTTTCAGCGACTTCTATGGTTTAACTTCATTGTTTGGATAAGGTTTTCCAGAAACTTCTATGATGTTTTAGGTATACTAGTAAGTTCATTTTCCGACAGTTCCTTCAGCCAACATTTAATGTCCTTAATGTAGCTATTTTTTGTTTTAATTTGTTTGATACTAAGTGGGAGTTTGTTATATAACTTTACTGCTAAAAATTCAGAACTTCTTTGACCAAATGAAGAGTTACACTTTGGTATTGTGTGTTTGTTTGGCTCTGGTTTTATGAGCATGTGAGGTGTCTGCCTCTGAGTAATTTTTGTGGTGATGTACTAGAATGTTTTTGGCATAGATTTTCTGTATGCTTGTAACATCAAACTGTTTAAAAATTTCTGTTGTTGACCTCCTTATGGGGACCTTTAGTATAGTCTTTATGATGCAATTCTGAGTTATCTTAAGTTGTTTTATGTGATTAGATGCTGCTGAGCCTCAATTAAAAACAACTTATGGCTAAAAATTGCATACACCGGTTCATACATATTGTATGTACAATGTTGTGACCAATGAACGCGATGCTGCCTAAAAATTAATGAAAACAGAACCATACTTATCTGAAAATTAACTCTGTAAATTGTCCATGTAAGGAAATTTAGATAGAGTTCGCAAGCAGAGAACATAATTATTGTGAACACATGTTATTTAATCCTGAAAAATATTTTAATATAAATATGTAATATATTCTTTGATGGGTGTATTTTGGAAAGTAAAAGCAACATTTAATGGTGGGTGGTGCAGTAGTACCTATCTTGGTTTGATCTTCCTAAATGTGATGCGTCAAGAGACAGATTGACGTTTACGGACTCGAGTAATTTTAATTCAGTAAGAAAGGTGTGATTAAGACATATCATAGGCAATACAGGTATGATATTCTAAGATAGGTACCTATATTTAAATTAAGGGTATGAGAGACCAAAAAGGTAGGTTTTTAGTTTGGAAATTAACTCTGTTAAGCTTGTTATGCATCTTAATTCCGAAGAGAGTCTATTACAAGCCTTAGGCCCAGATACTCCGAAAGCACGATCTCCAAACTTAGTATTTGGCTTTCGTTTAGGTTCTATTAGTCTGTCTTTAGCAGATGAAGTTGCTAATCTAAGGGTTAATTGCCTCGGACCGCTATTTTCCGGGACGCATAAAATCGGAGATGTAAGGTGGGGCCATTTCGTTGATTGATTTAAAAACCATCCAGCACAATTTGAACTGGATTCTTTCAGGACACTTGAGCCAGTGAAGGTTACGAAGGTGTTCTGAAATATGCGAATATTTAGAGACACTAGTTATGATCCTTGCCGCTGCATTAAACACGGATTGAAGTTTGTCAGTTTGATATTTTGGAAGACTAGACATTTACATAATCTACATGGAAAGTCTGATATAGACATTTTTTTTTTAATTAAAACCATATTGAATAAAAATTTGAATTAATCTAAGTATTTCATTTTATTGTGGTGTGTTAGATTAAAACTAACTCTAAAAATAAAAATAAAAATGCAGTTATTTAAGTTAGAAGTTCATTTTCTATAATATAAAAATGAATCGCTAAAATTGTTGGTAAGCGCAAATCTCGAGAGCGGCTGAACCGATTTCGCTAATTCTTTTTTTAGAATATTCCTTGAAGTACGAGGATGGTTCTAACGGAGAGAAAAATTAAGAAAATTTCGCAGAAAATTGGATAATTTCAGAAAACCTATTACCAGTGCCGTAAATAGCCTTTTCTGCGCCCTGTGCGAGCTTCTATAACTGCACCCTATTGAAGTGGGCCCTTCGCCTATTATACGCCATTCTTGCGCCCCCAGAGTCTACGCCCTGTGCCTGGGCACCGGTGGCACCGCCCTATTTACGGCACTGCCTATTACTAACCTAAATGACTATCGCACGTTTGACAGTTCGCGTGTTTGAGAATGACATTTTGCAAAACAATTAGTGTTAAATCAGGATTCTATTTTTGAAAATCTTTAAGTTGATAAATTTATTTAAAGTAGGTACTTGACGACCTCCGTAGTCCAGTGGATAAGATTCTTGACTCACGATCCGGAGGTCGCGGGTTCGAACCAGGCATGCGCAAATAAATTTTATTTGATTAATTTGTGTTATTTCACAATTAATTAATTTAAAATACTATATAGTATATTTGCGGCATGTTCCAGAGTGGAAGATACTATTAGTATCGCCCTGGTGTAAGACCACCATTCAGAATTGAAACGTTGCTTGAAAATGGCTTTAGCCATGTTTGGTGACCAGATCTGAATAGCCAGGTACTTCCCAACCTTCTTCTTCCCCACCTCCTTCCCCCCACCCACTACCTTCAGCCTCACAAAATACCCCAATTGGGGATGCCATAGTCTCACTGGCTCCAGACGGGAGCAGTTGAGACTCTTGTGCGGTATTCACTGTAAAAAAAAAAAAAAAACACCCCTAATAGTTTGAAACGAATCAAGAATTTTAGATATTTTAAATAGATACCTATGTTAGCTACCAAATTTAATATACACGAAAAAAGGAAATTTGAATAAAAATTGTAAAAGGTGGCACGCGGGCTGCTTAAAAACTGAATGTACTGAGATTGAATATATGGAATGCGGGAGGAGGGTTGGCGGGACGAGGGAGCGGGAAAGGGAAGAGGGAAGGCGGGGAAGGTGGAAGGGGAACGCGGGAGGGGAAGGGGACGTGTGAGGGGGGAGGGGAACTCGAAAGGGGGGTTCGCGGGACGAGGGAAGGGGGAAAGGGGGGGAGTGGAGTGGGAAGAGGGAAGGTGGAGGTGATGGAGTGGGAACGCGAGAGGGGAAGAGGACACAGGAGAAGAAGGGGAGGCGGAAGGGGAACGGGACGAATGGAAAAGGACACTCAGGGAGAAACAATTTTTTTATTAAATGGCATAGCAACGCATGCCGGAACCAGCTTTTTTTAGTGTGTTCGTTATTGTCAGGACAAGGTTTGCATAAAACTTTAGGTGAACTCTGGCATCTGAAATTTGTATAAAAAAATTGATATTGGTGGCACGCGAGGTTTGAAAACTGAATGTGTGGAAAGCGGGAGGGAGGGTGAGATGGGGGAGGGGAACCAGGGAGGGGGAGGGGAACCTGGGAAGGGGTAGGGGGACCTTGGAGGGGGGGAGGGGAACTCGGGAGGGAGGTTCGTGGGACTGGGGAAGGGGGGGGGGGGAGTGGAGTGGGGAGACGGAAGGTGGAAGGTGACGGAGTGGGAAAGGACACGCAGGGAGAAATAATTTATTTATTAAGTGGCATAGAAACGCATGCCGGGAACTCGCTATAATAATATAAATTGAGCGACCGATCTATTTGATTTGTTTGCAAATTAACAGATGGTGGTGTCAGTTAAAAGGTTGGATAACCATCCAGTAGAGTTGTGTTTCGTTAGCTGCAGCAACGCGTGGCCGGGTCAGCTAGTTCATTAAAAAAGTAAGAATTGGACTGGAGTTCTCTATTTGAATAAGAGGCTAAAAAGTAAATACAAGAAATATAAACCACAAATTAATGTCCGCTTCAGGAACCGCTCTTCAAAAGGAAAACAAATAGTCTTGAGCACCTTCAGCAAAACTGAATTCTCGTATCAGTCATATATAATATATGTAAAGGAAATATATTTCCTTTAAATTTTAATCCTGTACTCTCAGTTAGAATGCAATTATCAATTATCAATGCAATTATCAATATTGTCACTTGAGACAATTGATAATTGCATTACTTTAAGAGGAATGCTGCGCCATGCGAACTTTCGTAATATGTCCTGTCTGCTGAACTTTTCCAAATGGTCATGGATTCGGAACATCCGAATTTAATATATGTTACCGGGATAATGACAAATTGAATTCTAACATTCTAACTGAATATTAGGCATAATACGAGGAATTCTTGCAAGTCACTACAGACGGTGTTGCCAGTCGCTACAGTGATCAGGGTGACATTATTTATAAAATGATTTAAATTTGATGAATTTAAAAAAATTTCAAGATATTCTTTTTATTTATTGTGAAATATTGCCCCCTCCCCTCCCACTGCTCTATACCATGTCAGATATGATTTTAGATTTTTACAGACAAAAGTATTTTCGTAATTAATTTTTGGAGTGTTATGCCATATTACGCTACCTCCTTCTTTGGCCAATGTTTCGATCAGTGTTACAGTGCCCATCATCACACATTTACCCTGATGATGGACACTGTAACGCTGTAGGGCATAACACCAGATTGCTGCTCTCCCCTGAAACATTTTTCCTTCCGTTCCCCAATAAGACCCTCCACACACTATCTCCAAAGATGACATCCTGTGTAGTAAATGTAAAATAATAATGCAATATAACTTAGTGACTGTCGGAGCACTCTCCGCAAACTGCAAACATTCTTTCTTCACTTCCGGAAGATAGTTAATTTGTACATCATGATATGGCATTTCACCTCCACCCTCTTCCTGGGAGCCTGGTTCCACCTTGATGGAAACACTCTCTGGTTGGGAAGATCCATGGCCTTCTGTAGCAATAAAATATAATGAACGTAAAAAACATTTAATTGTAAGGCACCGTTTTTATTTATCTTAGGCGGCTCCGTCATGGGTCGGTAAGAAATCAACATAAACGAAGTGCCGCAAGACGAAACGCACAAAAGTCCCACAATGTATGGACTGCGCTGTAAGCTGTTAATTCATGACGATTCTTTACCGGCCCATGAGGGAGCAGACTGAAACACTTACACTTAAAAATAATATGAAAAAAACTATTTCAATTCGGAAGGCGGGTATGGGGACTGTTGCCCCTGCTATAGTTCACCCCGAGTGGTTCGCCACGTTTGGTGACTTAGCAGGAGTGCCCGGATTCATGGGGTTAGGTTAGTCCGGGTCTTGGCGGTAGATGCGTCTGCCCACTAGCTGCATGAATCGAGAGAGACTGTTTGAGGGAGATCTTTTGACTTTGACCTCTCCAGCAGGACTCTCTCGGAATATTGCCTTGTATCGCAGTGGAAAGTATGGATTCATTCGAACGTCACTCCTGAACATATTTAGCCCCAGATTACTACCCACCCCTCAAACCGTTTTATTTCCCAAAATTTCATCTCCTTCCTTCCCCTTAAAAGACTATTCACATAGCATCCCCAAAAATGACCAAGGCTCTGAATAAAATTATTTTCCTCAGGGCCCCCTGCAAAATATTGCATTTAATACCTATTTTTTATTTATAATTTGACGACTTTTTTTCATTTTCGGTATTTGTTTTTGGGGTGTTATGCCGTGTTGCGCTACCTCCTTCTTTAGCCAACGTTTCGGACATCGTTGCAGTGTCCATCACAGGGCATTGCCGTGTTGCGCTACCTCCTTCTTTAGCCAACGTTTCGGACATCGTTACAGTGTCCATCATCAGGGCAGATCCGGCAGATCCGGTAGATATGCGTGTGTGACACACGTGTACGTTGGCTAAAGAAGGAGGTAGCGCAACACGGCATAACACCCCAAAAACAAATAACGAAAATGCTTTTGGCCGTGAAAATCTTAAAACTTATCTGACTTTTTTTCATTTAATACCTCGACATAATACATATACTGATATAGATTTGTTTTTATTTTTTCGATGTCAGTAATTTTATTTTTAAACTTTTTATTTTTGCTGCCGTATTTTTATATTTCAAAAATGAAATGTTTGATTTTGATTTACAGAATTTGAAAGCGTATTTAATCTCCTTTCAAAAACAGTTTTTAGTTTTCGGAAACATTCATATATATTCCATTTATTTGGATTTAATTGTAAAGTGGAAATATTTTGATTCTCCGACATAATATGGTCGCGGCCTGAGGGGTTAAATCATGCAAACTTCTTTACAGTTTTTTTGTGTTTAATTCGTCGATTTTATAAATTTCTTCGAATTTTATGTAAAAAAGAAAAATAAAATTTTTAAATAGGTAGTTTTAATAAATCATTATAATGGAATTCCACAAAGAATTGTCAGTATCTAAATTATGAAAATAAATTAAATCAAATTTAGTTATGTGAGTATTTAAGTTTTCATAATTGTGACAGCTGTTTCGGCGTTTATTTTGTGATTTAAATAATTGTTACCGCACTTGTCTAGAGGAGGGGAGAGGCGGATTTTCTTTTCGTCTAGGGCGGCTCGATACCCACACACGGCCCTGAGAACAACATGTACGAGATAATGCATGAATGTGAATGAAGCAAGGGGTGGGTTCAAATACAGAGTTGTGTGGCGGATGATCATATCTACCTACCGGGGTTAAATAATAGAGACAGTATATCGCATGTTTGAAAATATAACTTATACAAACTAATATCTGCTGCCGGTGAAAGGTAAATTGTGCGTTAGTATGTAGTGTGAAGTGAAGTATTAGTGCGTAATGCGTTACATCATCATATCAGACAAGCGATAAAACGATATGCTGCTCCTGTCTGGAGCCAGTGAGACTATGGCAACCCCGATTGGGGTATGTTGTAAAGCTGAAGGTATTGGGGAGGGGAAGGAGGTGGAGAATAGGAAGGTGGGAAGTACTTGACTATTCAGATCTGGTCACCAATGACAGTATCTTCCACTCTGGAGTGTGCCACAAATATACTTTATATTATTTTTTTTATTTTAATTATTTCATAAATGTTTACATGTTACATTTTTTGCCATTTTTTAACTACCATACTAGGCTATTGCCCGTGTTGTGATAGTCATACATGAAATACCATTTTATACAGGGTGTAACAGGACGTACCCGAGGGATTTTGTAAGTCATTACATTAGTTACCAATCTTAGTAATAAGTCACTTGTAATATATATGTATAGATTAAATATGTATAAATGAATTGTAAAGCGCCCTTCAGGTGATTTTCTCACGAAAATGGCGCTATAGAAATCATCCAACAATTATTATTATTATTTTAACCATCGATTCCTGACATTATTTGGAGTAAAAAATGTAAATGAAATTTTGGTCTCCGATGATATTTTTGATGTTTTCTTATTTATTTTTTCTACAAAAACATTAAAAAATGGTAGGTTTTGGATAGTTGAAGGCGGGGTGAGGGGTTGGTCGGTTACTCGGCTGAGTGATCAATGATAACAAGCGGAAGAATTTTTTTTTTGAATTTGAAAAAAAAAAATAAAAAAAATGTCATCAAAAAAGTCACCGGACACAAAAATTTCATTTACATTTTTTTCTCCAAATATGCTCAGGAATCGCTGGTTAAAATCTCTCGGGTACGTCCTGTTACACCCTGTATAAACAGATAATAAAATATAAGAAGAGGAAAGAAAAAATAACATATTTAGGGATAAATAAAACTAGAAACAGATAAAAATAAAAATTTAAGAATTGAAAGTATGGTAAGAAATAAAGAATAAAAAGATAATTATTTATAGAAGATTGAAATAAACACTGGTAAGTATTATTCTTCTTGATATAAAAATAGAAATAAAATTTGGTAAGTAATCTTCTGCACGAGAGTACATGTTGTTTGAAGTCACTTTTGATATTCGTTCTATGAAAGAAATTGGAAAGAGTGTTGGAGAAAGTATTTTTTTGTTATTTTTTAATGTAATATTAAGTTAAATTAATTAAGTAATTAAATTGGTAATAATTTTTTTTAATTAATATTGATATTATTTGTTTTTTATTGTAATATTAAGCTCTCATGTGTCGTTTAAAGATATCTTTTCCCTTTTCATTGTGAAATAAAAACACAAATTAATCAAAAAAAATTATTTGCCCACGCCGGGATTTGATCCCGCGACCATCAGATTGCGAGTCAAAAGCCTTACCGCTAGACCACGCCGGTCATTACAAAGCTTCAGATGGCGTTGCAGCGTCCAACATCAGGGAAGACGTGTAATGTGTGCGCAACACGGCAGAATACCCCAAAAGTAAATAATCATAATAGTTTTGGCCGTGAAAATCTCAAATCGAGTCAATACTTGTTTTGTTTACATTGTTGACAGATCTAAATTTGTTGAAGGTTGGTTTTATAATATCAATCGTCCAGTTGATTAGTCAGACATCTCCGAAATATCTGAATTTCAGTTAAGTACTCAGTTATATGTAAAAGTGTACCCTCTATCTTCGTCTGGTACAATACTAACTAACTAACTAACCATCACGCCGTCCCCAAACAACTCGGTCCTCACTCACATTCATACATCGCCTTATACATATTCTTCTATTATTTTGACTTTTGACATGGCCCGTCTCAAGTATCTGATTCACGTGATCGTGCCATGTCTTCCTCGAGTGTCCCCGACTTCTTCCATTCACATTTGCATGATATATTCTTTTTACACTACTTTCTTCGTTCATTCGATTTCGCTGATCTAAATCGGAGTGATTTTCTTTGTAATTGTCAACTCAAATATTTTTGGAATATATTTATCTTTATTTATTTTATTTATTTATTATTTAAACGCCCGTACATAGGGCTTTTACATACATAATACAAGTGTATCGAACATTTACAAACATTATATATATAGAATAACATACAGTACATACATATTACAATATACATTAGTACAACAAATATTTATCATTGTTACCGTAAAAGCCCAAATATTGGTAAATTCTAAGATTCTCCGGTAAATCCCAAGATTCACCAACTCCTAACGTTAAAGTCCGAACCGCTCCACAATCACCGCTCACCAACCCAACCCACAACCAACAAGTTGCTGTGGCTAACGAAACCTTTATAACTAACGCCATCTCTTAAATCATATCCACACCGCCCGTTTGACTGCCCGCTGCTCACTGCCCGCTGCCTTGGCCGGAATTTACACAAAACCTTGACAAATTATGTACTTAAAAACTTTCTTCATGAATCACTCTATATATTGGTGAAAACAGCATGAAAATCCGTTGCGTAGTTAAAATGATCTAAGCGCACATACAGTGTGAGCGCCTTCATTTTATAATTACTAAAGATATAAAACAAAGTCGGGTTAGTTACACTAATTGTATCTCAAAAACAGCTGGACCGATTTTTATAGTCTTTGATTTGTTAGATTTGTCTGCGCCCAGAATAGCAGAATAACTATTAAAACATCGGAAAAAATTGATGAAAAAAAAATTATGGAGAGAATTAATGTTCTCATACATTTTGTATGGAACGACTTTTTTAGAATTCACTCACACTTCATATTATACTTATCACAATATTGCTGCAATTCTGTCAAAAGATGAGATACACGATGTAAGTAGGTACTCTGTTCCCTCCAAAGAAAAAAGTCAGCATTTTATTTCATCTCTCTCTCACACCACACCTTCTCACAAGGCATTTCCGTAGACCCCTACCAATACTAGCTTCTTTCCGTGGCGATAATTTTGAAAGTATGGAATATAGTTAAAAGATAATATTGAAGTGTGAGCCAATGCGCTGATTAATTTGCTTTGGTTCTTAAAAATATAATGCTGCCCCTCTTTCTTACACTTTAAATGACAATAGTCGAAAACGAGACAAACGGTGAACGTATGTCTGCACCCCCCCAAAGGAAAAATAAATCTCCCTCACATGTATAATTAAAATGACACGCAATTCCCCTCGCAAAAAAGTAGTACTTTGGAGGAAACAGTCACACGTATTTATTGTACCTCACCATTATTTAATGTGTAAGAAAGAGCTGCAGCGTTAAAGCGATAAAGAACGTATGTTTATTGTCTATTTTACTGTCATGGTATCGTATCGATGTAATTTAAATATGTAACAATGTAATTAAAACACTTTTCCTTTTGTATTTTGTGTATTTATTGAACTTAATTCATTTTGAGTTTTCACTAATTTTAACTTAATAAAAAAGTTGACAACAATTTATTGATTCTGAGGCGGTAAGAAGTTCGCCGGGTCAGCTAGTGACTAAATAAATACTAACCAAACGCTTTGGAACAAAGAGCCTCCAAACTCAAATAAAGTCAACTTGCTAAAAATGCTTTGTATTATTTTTTTTCTTGATAATTGCTGTCATGGTGTATTTAATTTTTATTTGAATTTATTCGATGATTTGATGCATTTATTTAATTACTGGCGCAGACCCGTAAAAATCACGGTATATTATATAACTGTAGGATTTTTGAAGCCGAAAGTATTTATAAAATATTTGTCTTATGAACATTGCTTCTAATAGAAAATTATTGTCAATTTTATAATAACATTATATTTTTATTGAAAAACTAGCTGGTCCCGGCATGCGTTGCTACGCCATTTAATAAATAAATTGTTTCTCCCTGAGTGTCCTTTCCCATTCGTTCCGTTCCCCTTCCGCCTCCCCTTCTTCTCCTGCGTCCTCTTCCCCCCTCGCGTTTCCACTCCGTCACCTCCACCTTCCCTCTCCCCACTCCACTCCCCCCCCCCTTCCCCCGTCCCGCTAACCACCTTTTCGAGTTCCCCTCCCCCCTCACACGTCCCCTTCCCCTCCCGCATTCCCCTTCCACCTTCCCCGCCTTCCTTCTTCCCTTTCCCGCTCCCGCGTCCCGCCAACCCTCCTCCCGCGTTCCATATATTCAATCCCAGTACATTCAGTTTTTAAACAGTCCGCGTGCCACCATTTACAATTTTTATTTAAATTTCCATTTTTCATGTATATTAAATTTGGTACCTAACATAGGTACCTATTTAAAATATCTAAAATTCTTGATTGGATTCAAACTATTAGGGGAGTACCTACTTTAAATAAATTTATTAAAGATTTTCAAAAATAGAATCCTGATTGAACAATCAATGATTTGCAAAATGTCATTCTCAAACACGCGAACTGTCAAACATACTCATGTTTTTTGAAATTATCCAATTTTCTGCACAATTTTCTTAATTTTTCTCTCCGTAAAAACCATCCTCGTACTTCAAGGAATATTCTAAAAAAAGAATTAGCGAAATCGGTTCAGCTGATCTCGAGATTTGCGCTTACCAACACATTTAGCGATTCATTTTTATATTATAGACTAGCTGACCCGACGAACTTCGTACCGGCTCAGAATCAATAACTGTTGAATTAAATTCCTTTTTTTATTAAGTCAAAAATTACACAATGAAGCAATCATCAATGCACAACTGTCCGTGTTTTGATTTTGCCAGTATCAGAGTTGGCATTGTGTATGGATTTATATTTTTTGTGATTTTCTTATTTTTCCACTTAATTACGATAATTTGTGAACCGGGAACCATTTATTTGGATAACCAACACCTCTGTCATACGTCACCCATAGGTCACTCTGTTCGCTACGGGGTGATGCTTGTCCGGGTCTTGGCAGCGGATGCGTCTGCCCACCTGCTGCGTGGCGGATCGGATCGAGAGAGACTGGTTGAGGGAGGCCTTTTGACCTTTCCAGCTGGACTCTCTCGACCCAACGCCTTGCACCGCAGTTGGAGGGATGGATTCATACGTCCGTCACTACCGGACACACTGACCCCAGATTCCTACCCTCCCCTTCCTTTCCTTCCCTTCCTTAAAAAGACCCTCCACACAACATCCCTTAAGATGACACAGGCCCTGAGGACAATAATTTTCTTCAGGCCTCGTGTGTTGTGAAACTGATGTAAAAAAAGACTTTTCTTTTCATTTTCTTTATACGTGTGAGGGTTTTTTTTTTATTTTAATGATTGTATCTTTCCTTTGGATGGGTGGAGACATACGTTCACCGTTTGTCTCATGTTCGGCTATTGACAATAAGTGTGTAAGAAAGAGAGACAGCATTATATGTTTAAGAATAAAAACAAAACAATCAGCACATTGACATTTGACGTTGTTTTTGAATTATTGGAACTCACTCACTACTCAATATTTATAGGTACTTATCATAAAATTCCTGCAGCTCTTTCAAAATATGAGAATTCGTTCCATACAAAATGTATGGGGAAATGAATTTTCTTCATAACTTTCTTTTTCGTAGATTTTTCCATTGTTATTCTGTTATCCGGGGCGGAGACAAATCAAACAAATCAAAGATCATCAAAATCGGTCCAGCCGTTCTCGAGTTATAAATAGTGTAACTAACCCGACTTTGTTTTATATATTACTAGCTGACCCCACGAACTTCGTACCGTCTCAGAATCATTAACTGTTGAATTAAATTACATTTTTTTATTAACTTAAAAATCACACAATGAAGTAATTATCGATGCTCAACTGTCCGTGCTTTGTTTTTTCAGTATCAGAGATGCGTTGTGTACGGATTTATATTTTTTGTGATTTTTTTACTTTCCACTTATTTACGGGAATTTTTGAAAGGAAGCGGGTATGGGTGCCGCCGCCCCGGGAACCATTTATTAGATAACCAACTCCTCTGCCATAGGTCCACCCCAAGTGGTTCGCTACGTTTGGTGATTTAGAAGGGTGCCCGGGTTCATGGGGTGACTTTGTGCGGGTCTTGGCGGCGGATGCGTCTGCTCACCTGCTACGTGGCGGGCCGGATCGATAGAGACTGGTTGAGGGAGGCCTTTTGACCTTTCCAGCCGGATTCTTTTGACCAATGGGTCGGAATACCTTTTACCAAAGGTAAAAGGTCAATTCCGGTCAAGGCAATGGCCTTGCACACAAAGACGTTACATACTTCTTGCACAGCAGTTGGAGTGATGGATTCACTCCCGTATACACTGACCTCCAGATTCCTACCCACCCCTCATGCCTTTTTTCCTTCCCAGAACTTCCTATCCTACCCTTCCTTAAAAAGACCCTCCATACAGCATCCCCTAAGATGACATAGGTCCTGAGTGGAGCTTACTCAAAAAAAGCGTTTTATTTCAGAGATTTATTATTATTGTATTTTTCCTTTGGAGGGATACAGAGACGTACGTTTACTGTTTGTCTCATTTTCGACTATTGACATTTAGTGTGTAAGAAAGAAGGGCAATATTAAATGATTAAGAACAAAAGCAAAACAATCAGCACATTGACATTTGACGTTTTAGAATTTTTTGAAATTGAAGCAAACTTCAATATTATACCTGCCTACCACAATATTCCTGCAGCTCTTTTTTTTTTTTTTTTATTTATTAACAGAAACAAACAGTACAAAAGATAATTTGTTTAAAAAATTTCAATTTATAAGTATATTACATGGTAGGTACCTATTATGTGTTTCATTGTAGTGTCTTATTTATGGTATGCGTATTAAGTAATTACCGGGTGATGTATGTAGTGGGAAGGTGTGTGTGTGAGTGTGTGAGTATGTGTGTATGTATGTGTGCGTATTGAACAAATTATAATATTCGCAAGATGCTCTTTTTAAATTTGGGCAGTGAATCAGAGAAAATGTCGATGTTGGAATTTAGACCAATAATATTGAACTTATGAAGAGCACGATTGATTTAGATAGCTCTTTCAAAATGTGAAAATTCGTTCCATACAAAATGTATGAGGAAATGAATTTTCTTCATAACTTTCTTTTCCGTGAATTTTTGCGATGTTTTAATAGTTATTATGTTATCCGGGGCGGAGACAAATCCAACAAATCAAAGATCATCAAAATCGGTCCTGCCGTTCTCGAGTTATAAATAGTGTAACTAACCCGACTTTGTTTTATATATTAAGATAAGATTAAAGCGACGTCAGAAATTTACCTTTGGAATGAACACTAATAGTGAATCTGAATAATCACGAAAATTTTCGAAAATTTTAATGGAAAGATTAATTTATTATTTAAAACTAGCTGACCCAACAAACGTTGTTCTGCCATATAAATTATTTGTAGAGAATATTTTGGTTGTTAAATAAAAAATAATGAATTTTAAGTGTGTGGGGATGGAATCTATGACAGAAAGAGGAATGGAGCGCTGTAGACGGTGACCACCGATAAAACAAACAAACACCAACTAAAGTGGAGAAGTGAAATGAAGAAAATCAATATGAATTTCGAAGAGCAACAGGCCACTTGCATGGATTTCATAACGAAGAGCAACAGGCCACTTGCATGGATTTCATAACGAAGAGCAACAGGCCACTTGCATGGATTTCATAACGAAGAGCAACAGGCCACTTGCATGGATTTCATAACGAAGAGCAACAGGCCACTTGCATGGATTTCATAACGAAGAGCAACAGGCCACTTGCATGGATTTCATAACGACTTGGAAAAAATCTTGTGGATAGATTTTTTTACTAAGAATACGAAAATGTTAGTAAAATTTTTTAGAAATATACAGTTTTTTTTTTTTTTTTAAATAAATAATTTTATTATTTTGGCCCGTGACGTCACTACATGAAAGTGTCTCGTCTCCAAAAATGTTCCTATTAATTTCGTAAAATTCCACACTGATTTATTTTTTTTATATGGCAACACTCTGATTTCAGGCGAATTTTTGAATTTGACATAATAGGTATAACGTTCACTAGATTTATTGTTTGTTCTCTGCGAACTTCTCATTTGGTTTGACTTTTTGACAGATGTTATGAAGAGAACGCCGTACATTTTACGCTGTCTACGTGTTTTAGAGGTATAATGGTAGTGGTGCTGATTTTAACAAAATCAAAACTAACCAACTAACTAACCATCACGCCGTTTCCCCGCAGGGGTAGGCAGAGAGGACGGACCGCCAAACAACTCGGTCTTGGCACACACTCTTTGCCTCATTCACATTCATACATCGTCTCATACATACTCTTCTATTATTCTGACTTTTGACATGGCCCGTCTCAAGTATCTGATTCACTTGATCGTGCCATGTCTTCCTCGGGCGTCTCCGACTTCTTCTACCATTCACATTTGCATCATATATTCTTTTTACACTACTTTCTTCGCTCATTCGCTCTACGTGCCCAAACCATCTGAGGGTCCCTTTCTTAATTTTGCTCATTATACTTATATCAGCCTTATATTCTTTGCGGATATTCACATTTCTAACACGCTCATACATGGTTTTACCACACATACGTCTCAGGGATCTCATTTCAACAGCATTCAGTTTACTTTCATCCTTCCTCTGCCAGTTCCATGCCTCACTGCCATACATCAGGGTAGGTACCAGGACTCCATTGTGGACTGCTAGCTTCGCTTTTTTAGACAGTTTTTTATTAGCGCCAACGGCATTCAGTCTTCAATTAATGGAGTTACCGGCATTTACCCTTCTTTCAATATCTCTATCAGCTTTCCCATCTCTCGTAAACATACTACCCAGATAAACAAACTCATCCAACTGCTCCAAGTATTCATCATTCTCACAAAATCAAATTTTATAATATTCTTATTATTATTATAATTTACAAGTACAAGTATATTACATTGGATTTTGTAATATAGACGTTAAACATTGTAATAATTTATGATCAATAAGATGGATCAAGGAAAAAATATTTATAAGATGTAATATTTTTGGAATGCCTCCTTATTCTCCTGTGCCCTTTCTTCTTCGTTCTTTTTTAAATGATTTTCGGCTATGTAATTATCGTTTTGTTGCACCTATAAAATTATGTCCCGTCTTTCCGGTTTATAAAAAATGGTCTGATTTTTCGGATTGAAATTTTCAAAAAATCGCCAGGGCATCAAAAATACGATTAAAAAAAATATATACAGAATGTCTTAGAATATTTGCCTAAACAGAATTTTTTTTTTAAATTATGCAAGTGGCCTATTATTGAGTGTTGGATATTTTTTATCAGTCAGTCTTTAGCCAACACAAATAAGCTCGATGGTTTGCCCACGCGAGAACATGATGTCGAATGAAATATCAAAATGATGCGACGCTTCTCGTGAATGTCTTACGTGTGTAGATGAAAGTTCGTTGAGGTGGACTTAGCGCCATCTGTCATTCAACAACATAAATAATTTCGTTCTGTTTGAAATATGAAAGACGGTTAAATTTATTCATGCAAAAATACTTAAATCACGACTAAAAATGCGAGGGTGGAGGTATTTTTTATCACTTAACACCTTTATAACTTATTTTTAATCACCTAGCGGTATGAAATATACTTAAAAAGCTATTCTCATACCTACCAAGTATACATAAAAAATTGTATAAAAATCGGTCACGCCGTTTCGGAGGAGTGCAACCACAAACATCGTGACACGAGATTTTTATACATAAGAGATATTGCTTTTCCCTGCTTTAGTTCGTTGAATATTAGTAATTTCACACAGGAATATTTTAACCACCAAAATGAATACGTTTCATTAATTCATCGCTATAACAAAGGACTGATGCACGTCTTTTCTTTGTACTTATGTATTCAACACGTAGCGATAGTTTATTAATATAAAGAAACATCTCCGAGATCCGATGAATTCCTACAAAAGCGATCTGAAGCTTCAAATTACTGAAGAATGCGTCTCCAAATCTTTGATTTTTATATGATGAAGAAAGGTACTACATCTATATATATAAAAATGAATCCCTGTTTCCCTTGGTCACGCCATAACTTCAGAACTACTTAACCTATTTAATTTATCTCTTTTTCGAAGTTTTATAATACTTTGTAGAAGGTTCTTACGGAAAGAAAAATTAAGAAAATTGCGCAGAAACTTTAATAATTTCAGAAAACTTAACGACTATTTTAACATCGCACTTTTGACAGGTCACGCGTTTGATGAAATTGATTTTAAAGAGCAGCTGTTTTTTTTTTGTGTTAAAATAATTTTCTATGGATTGTTTAAATTATAGATATTTCAATAGGTACCTATGTTAGGAACCAAATTTGATTGATTGTTCTTATAGTATACAAAAATGAATGTTTGTAATATACGAAAACTGGAAACTGTAATAGGTGGCACGCGAGCTGTTTGAAAATTGAATGTACTGGAACTGAATATATGGAACGCGGGAGGGGGGTTTGCGGGACGGGGGAGCGGGAAAGGGGAGAGGGTGGGCGTGGAATGTGGACGGGGATCGTGGGAAGGTAGGGGTTGTGGGAAGGGAACGGGGACGCACGGGAAAGGACATGGAGAGAGAATCAATTTATTTCTTTGAATATGGAATTGCAACGCATGCTGGGAAACAGCTAGTAACAGCTAGCTTGTAAAGAGAAAGGGTCATCTTAAATGTCACTTGCTAACTCACAGTGGAGATAAACCTTTTAATTGTTCCGAATGTAACTATTCTTTTTTATAAAATGAAAATCTAATAAGTCACATGCTTACTCACAGTGGAGAAAAACCCTTTTGGTGTTCATGCTATCAAAACGAAAATTTGCAAAAACATAAAATGCGGTCTCACAATATTGTTGTTTTCCGGATGCCGTTTTCTTTGTTCAAGTCAGAATAAATGGTGCTCATTCTGTGAATAAATAGTGCACAGTGGTGGAACATTTCTGTTATTCAAATGCATTTATTGTTTTAAATTACCACAGTGCGGTGGTTGTTCAAAAGCAACTTTTTTCAAGTGGTAGATGCCTGATCGTGTCATCAAAGCATATTATTTCGAACTTTTAGGGTTTAAAGAACCTGTTTAATTACAGGAGACCATATTTGTCCTAGCTCACATAGGTCTCATATAAATCGCTGTAACTCCCTTATTATCATAGTGAGAAATATGTTCTAAACGGTGTTAAAAAGCAAAACACCATGCTTTATATTCCAATCTAAAAATTAAGCACAAAAAGTAAAATGTTCCCTTTTATGAATATAATTTTTTATAAATTATTTTTACATGGACCAACAAAACAGTGAGGTTGCAATAAGGTTTGAAATAAATTTGTCTTATAAAATACGTATGTGTTTTTTTTTGTTGTTCTTTATTAGTAATTTTATTTAGAAAAAACGTAAGGTGAGCCATTTTCAAAACTTTTTTATGTTTGCATTCAAAATTTGTACATATCAAAAATTATATGTTTATTTAGAGTTATAAAATTTTAAAGTATATTTCATCACCTTTCTAAAACAGTTCTTAGTTTTTGGATGTGTTTATACATTTTCCATTTATTTGCATTTTATTGTAAAGCGGAAATATTTTGACCATCTGAAAAATATGCCAAATTTCTGAAAAACTTGCTTAGGGCAACTTACTTATCATTATATTGTCTGAAAGCGTCAACATTATGTTTTTTTTTTATTGTAATCTTAATTTTTTTAATGTTACATAGGTAGTTGTGCTGTGCCTGTCTCACTAGGAGTTCCTGTGTTGAGAGCAGGCGCACTTTAACATAAATAGTTTAAAAATAGTATATAAAGGATAACAACAACAATATTATTTACATTTAGAGTAAAAGTACAAGGACAATCAACATCATATCAATGGGTTAGCATATATATGTACTAACAATCGTTAATTGTAATGTGTAGGTATTCTGGTTCATTAGTAAAGTATCGTAATTTTTAATTTACTCAATTCTAATTTATAGCGTAGTTATGATGCCTTAAACTTGCATACGTAAATCTTTAGTAATTAATTATGTTAAATTTAACAATAAAATGTATTTTGTTTTGAGGAGTTTTACTTTCCATGTTCATTTGTTACAAAAAAATTAATTTATCTGCTACTGGTTTCGACACATCCGTGTCATTTACTAGCAATATTAAAAGTAATTTAAAATCTATATATAAGTACAGAAATCACTTCATATTATAAAACAATGTCCTCCGCTGCGTCTGTCTGTTTGCGATAAACTCAAAACTACTGAATCGATTTCCATGCGGTTTTCAACAATAGATAGAGTGATTCATAAAGAAGGTTAAGGTATATAATTTATTAAGGTTTTGTGTAAATTGGTTGAAATATAAAATATATAAAGGAGAATGTCTGTATATGGTGGACGAGCGGGCTGGCAAGCGGGCAGGGTGGATTTGATTTGTATGCAAATCTACATCATGCCGAGGTTGACGAAATTTTGCACAGGTGACCTTTAAAACAAGAGGAAGGTCACACTCGGCTGTGTAAAGCCCGGGCATTCGCCGGGGACTTCAGCTTTTTTTTTTTACAGTGAATACCGCACAAGAATCTCAACTGCTCCCGTCTGGAGCCAGTGAGACTATGGCATCCCCAATTGGGGTATGTTGTGAGACTGAAGGTAGTGGGGAGGGGAAGGAGGTGGGAAAGATGAAGGTTGGGAAGTACCTGGCTATTCAGATCTAGTCACCAAACACGGCTTAAGCTATTTTCAAGCAACGTTTCAATTCTGAATGGTGGTCTTACACCAGGGCGATACTGATAGTATCTTCCACTCTGGAACATGCCGCAAATATACTATATATTATTTTTAAATGAATGAATTGTGAAATAACACAAATTAATCAAATAAAATTTATTTGCGCATGCCGGGATCGAACCCGCGACCTCCGGATTGTGTGTCAAGACTCTTACCCACTGGACTACGGAGGCCGTCAAATATTATTAGGGGGTAGGGCTAGTGATTAAATATTATTAGGGGGGGGGGGGGGTTAGTAGGGGTGTTTTAGGGAGAGGGGGAGAACGGTGGAAGGAGTCAACATAACACGGGAACATAGTTTATTTCTAAAGATTCTAAGTTGACTATATTCCCATATTATGTTGACTCCTCCCACCGTAAAAATAGAATGTTTATTTATTTATTGTTTCTTTACATGGTACGTGCTATTGTTTACAGTTTATTTTTTATCCTCACTAGAAGGAACCATTGAGGTTAATATATATATATATATATATATATATATATATACAGGGTGTCCGGGGGTAAAGTGCATTAACTTCGGGAGGTGATTCTACATGATGGTAGAAGTTAAAAAGGATTAACAACTTTTCCGAAATTTCATCATTTTTTTTCCATACAAAAAGTCATACCTACTAAAAATCCTTAGTGTGAGGTACGATCTTACTCGCTGAGCGCCCGCCGGGCACGATTGTGGCAACATTGCATGGTTGTGACTGGTCCGTATCGTAACAGCGGAAAATAATAAAGCTGGCAGTTCACGCTGGTCTATTTTTATACTTTTATCACAAAATCACCCCTTAAAAGTTGGAATTTCGAAAAAAGTTTTTTTTTTTACTGTAGCTTTTAAAAGTGACACATGAGATAATTATACGGTGGTACATAGGAGAGTTTCAGTATTATAATAAAAACAATAATAAAATATTTAAACAATAGTTTAATAATACACTAGGTTTATAAAAGAACTGACATAAAACAAAATATGATAAAAGCAAGTATATGTGTATATATAAGATACAATTATTATGTATTGTATTACTACAAAAAAAAAGAATATATAAAAAGAGAATGTTATAATCTTTACATAATATAAAGCAAAGTCACACCCGCTGTCTGTAGGCTTAGATCTTTTAAACATCACAACGGATTTTCATGCAGTTTTCATCAATAAATAGAGTGATTCATGAGGAAGGTTTAGGTATATAATTTGTCAAGGTTTTGTGTAAATTGGTTGAAATATATAATATACAAAGGGAGAAGGCTGGCTAGCTAGCGGACAGCGGGCTGGCAAGCGGACGGTGTGGATTTGATGTGTATGCAAATTAATAAAAAAAATGTAAATTAAGGTGACTTGTTAGCAAGTATATCTATTCATATATTCTCATTTACTGAAATATTGTAAATACTCGTAATATAGGTATTGAGAGAGCAATATTGTTTCATTAATGTTTCACAGATAATGGGAACCTTTTTGTTTCTATTGTCGTTAGTACCTGCCAAGCTGATTCAAGCAAATACATATTAATGTAAACACGAAGGTTGGTTATGTGTTGAGATTTGATTTAAAATAACACGTATTTAATGCTATTAATTTAGAAAGGACAAAGATGAAAAAAATGGAAATTCTCTGTTAACTGAAATATTTTTAAAGTGCACAAGGAAATAGATAACTAAATACTTATTCACTGTTTTTCCAAATACAAACCGTTCAATGCATGTGGTGAGCTGTGGCACACGTTTTTTTATGCCCTCCTCTTTGAATTCTCCCGCAAGCTCCTTCCCCCACTTCAGGACAACTTTCTGCACCTGCTCGTCTTTTGAAAATTTATTTTCATCCATATATGCCTTCAGGAAGGTGAAAAAATGAAAATCTAAAGACGCTAAGTCAGAAGATTACGGAAGGTGGTTCAAAACATCCCAACCAAATGAGTCCAAGAGCGTAATTGTGGCTAAGGCTGTGCGAGGACGGACTTTTTCGTGAAACATGTACACTTCTCTGGTCAGCATTCCCCTCCTTTTGTTTTGAATGCTCCTTTTGAGTTTTTTTAGGGAATCACAATATTGTTATCAGTGGCGTAACTATACCATCTGAGGCCCGTGGCAAATTCATTGGATGGCCCCCCCCTTAGTAAAAATTGTCACGTTGTAATAGAATTTTTATAAATCACCTAAGAAGTTACCCAACAGTATTACTAATATTGTGTTCATTTTTGTCAAATATCTAATAAATTTTATTTTAAATAGCATAGGTATTACATATTATTATAATGACTAAAGACCGGATTATATGCAACTAAAACAGCCCAAAATATGCATGCAAATATGCAATAAAAATAGCTAAAATATGCACAAAAATCCATAAAAAGGGCCAAAATATGCAATATGAAATAATACAGGAAGTCGTAATTTTAAATACTTTTTATTTTAGTAAGCCATTAGTTCTCAAGCATAACAATAGTATTTTTGAAAATATCAATTACAAAATGTATTTAACACTGAAATTTACAATTTACCTTTAAAAACATTTATTTTATTTTTATTTTATTTTATTTATTAACAGAAACAAACAGTACAAAAGATAATTTGTTTAAAAAATTACAATTTATAAGTATATTACATGGTAGGTACCTATTATGTGTTTCATTGTAGTGTCTTATTTATGGTATGCGTATTAAGTAATTACCGGGTGATGTATGTAGTGGGAAGGTGTGTGTGTGAGTGTGTGAGTATGTGTGTATGTATGTGTGCGCATTGAACAAATTATAATATTCGCAAGATGCTCTTTTTAAATTTGGGCAGTGAATCAGAGAAAATGTCGATGTTGGAATTTAGACCAATAATATTGAACTTATGAAGAGCACGATTGATTGGTGAATTAGATGCTGCATTTGTCTTGTAATTAAGCGTGTGGAATAGTTCTGTATGACGTGTACGTCTTAAGGGTATATTAAAATTAACTAGGGAAAGAAGTTCGGTACAGTCAATGTTATTATTTAAAATTTTGTGTATAAATGTCAAATCAGCTATTGCTCGCCTTTGTTGCAATGTTTGAAATGTGCATTCAAAGTTATTGTTGAATTTAAAGGTAAGATATTTTATAAATTTGTTTTGAATATTTTCTATGCTATCTATGTATACTTTGTATTGCGGGTTCCAAATTGGCGAAGCATATTCCAGTGTACTTCTGACTAATGCAAAATATAACATTATTACTGTACGCGGGTTATTGAACATTTTACTTATGCGAAGAACAAAACCAAGCATTTTATATGACCTGTGAACGATTGAGTCGATGTGCTTATTAAATATAAGTTTGCTATCGAGGTACACACCAAGATCTTTACATTCCGTTTTCGAGATGACAGGTTCATTATTGAGTGAATAAGAGTACTTAATAACATGTTTATTTCTGGTGAATGTCATAGTATGCCATTTGGAAACATTGATATCTAAACAGTTAACTTTGCAATACTTGCAAAGCCTATCTAGATCACTTTGTAACGCATCACAGTCAGAAAGAGAATGCACAACTTTGAATATTTTCATGTCGTCAGCGTAAAGCACAAATTCGGAATTTTGAAAGCATGATCCAATGTCATTTATATAAATGTTGAAGAGAAGCGGACCTAGGTGGGAACCTTGCGGGACACCGGATATTACCTCCATAGACTTAGAGTAGACACCGTTGATTAATATTACCTGATTGCGATTACTAATGTAGGACTTAATCCATCTTAATAGGTCGCCATGTATACCAAGTAGGATAAGTTTTTTCAAAAGAATTGAGTGAATTACGCGGTCAAAGGCCTTAGAGAAGTCTGTATACATAGTATCAACTTGCTCCTTATCGTCCATCTTGCTGTGCAAGAAGTTAATGAAAAGGGCGAGGTTGGATGTTGTAGACCTACCTTTCATAAATCCGTGCTGATTCGGCATAATGTTTGTCGAAATAGTCGAGTACAATTGATCAAAGACGATTTTTTCAAGAACTTTGCTTAAAATAGGGAGTTGGGAAATTGGTCGGTAGTTTTTAACGTCGTGCTTATCACCATTCTTAAAGATTGGTGTAATGACAGCTGATTTCCACATGAGAGGAAACGATCCTTCCGTTAGTGACTTTTTATAGATGGCGCAAACCGGTAGACAGATATATTTACTGCAGTTGCGTATAAAAATTCCAGGCAGCCTGTCTATTCCTGGTCCTTTATTAATGTCTATGTTTGATAGGTACTTTAAGGTGATTTCTTCGTTTATTCTGATTGAAGATATTAATGTGTTATTAAGAGGATCTTCCTTACTATCAGCATCATGAGTTGGAATTTCATTTGTAAAGACCGTTGAGAAGTAATCAGCAAAAAGGTCAGTAACTTGTTTGCTGTCATGTGCTGTTGTGGAATTATACGTCATGTGTTCTGGTATAGTGGGAGATTTTCTTTGTGTCTTAACATAACACCATATTTTTTTAACATTATGTTGTATGTCGGATTCCAATGTAGCAATATAGGTTTTATGAGTAAGACTAGAAATCTTCTTTTGTCTTTTGCGGAGTAATGCAAAAGATTGATAATCCAATGGATTCTTGTAGCGTTTCCAGGCACGAAAAAACTTTAATTTTTCTTTCGTTATATTAATTAAAGCCGCCGAATACCATGATGGAAATTTTGTTGATCTAGTTACTTTCTTTGGAACCAGATCATCTATTAGGGCATTAATGATTCTATAAAAATTGTGTACCGCAGTGTCAACGTCTTGTGCATTTACAACAGAAGACCAATCACTATTTCTGAGAGCATCATTGACTACTACATAGTTAGCTTTGTTAAACAATTTGATTATCTGTGATTTAAGGCTAACAGCAGGGAGGGGAATATTGAGTTCGACTATGATAGATTTATGATGTGCATCTTCAAATACCAGTGGAGAGTCGGCAGCGGAGACGAAGACTGTGGTGTTACAAAGCACAAGATCTAAAATACGTCCATGATAATTGGAAATTGCATTATATTGTGTTAAATTGGAGAACGAAAGACACCTAAGGAGAGTAGAAGCACAAAGGTCGGTACTACATGGTTGACACGTAGGGTTCCAGTTCACGTTTGGCATATTGTAATCGCCTATAATTAGAAAAATGTCATTTGGATATTCAGTGGTTAAATCAGATATGGCAGTTGTATGACTATTGATGATAGAGAAACGCTGCGCATTAGATAACTTAGGACTAACTCCCGGTAAGTAAGAGCAACAAATATGAACATTCAAAATGCGATGTTTAGAATGTCTTAATAATAGTGAGATCCATATATCCTCGGCTTCTGAAGACCACGATTTTCGTGACCGAACTTTAAAATCTTTTTTTATACCTATAGCAACGCCTCCCCCTTTAGTTTTACCCGTAAGAGTAGTATCTCTGTCATTTCTGTATACGTTGTACCGGCAATCAAAAAGCTCGTCGTCGGATATGCTGTCAACTAACCACGTCTCACTAATTAAGATTATGTCAAATTCATTGATTAGGACATTTTGGTAGAATTCATTAGTTTTGGATCGAAGGCCCCGTGCATTTTGATAAAAAATTATAATGGTGTCATGCATTGTGTGAGTGGAAAATAATTATCTTGATTCGATTTGAAATTAATATAAAAATTAGTCAAATTAAAGCATAAGTCGAAATGAGCATACTATGATAATTATTACTCAGCAGCCCAAAGTCCACTGAGGTTAGTATATTTGTCAATTTGCGCAGACATGCATGTATGCGTTTGTGATGTATTGGGTGAGAAGTTGAGTCATGTGTGTGTTAAGTTAAGTTGAAAAATGGTACAAGTTGAAAATCTAAGAAAAAATATAATTTAAATTTAAGACAAATTACTAAATTAAATTGTTCAGAAGGATTTGAGCAGAGACAAGGATAGCAGGAGAGGTGACATTCTTTCTTAAGTAAATTTTCGAGTTTCGCACCCATAAAAAATCATAATTATTTACATTTTTGAAGTCTTTGGCTGACCTCAACAGTAATTTGTTTTTTCTGGTAAGGTGGTCGTTGATATAAAGTTTACCTCCTGCAACACCTAGGCTCTTACAGTCTACACCCTTCTTCTTTTTAATGGCCGCTATCAGCTCGTCCTTCTTCCTTTTGTTGACGAATTTAGCCACCACGTTTCGAGGGCGGGCGTCACGGGGAGCTGCTGATATTTCCTCTTGAGAATGTCGACGTGGATTGGCTCTAGTAATAAATTCAATGTCATCTTCCTTAATAATCTGACCGACATTGGATGCAATTTTAATTAGAGTGGAAGCAAGGTTTTCGTCTTGCTTTTCAGTCAGACCGAAGATTTCAATATTATTGATGAGCAGCTGTTGTTCTCTATCATTGTTTGTTTTATCCAAATATGTAACGAACTTTTTTAATTCAATTACTTCGGCTTCAAGTTTATCCATTTGTTTTAGTTTTTCTTCCAAAACCAGAATTTTATTGGTGTAGTCTTCAATTGTGCTGTTATTGTGAACGATTGTTTGTTCGAATGAAATCAGTTTTGAATTCATTGAGTGCAGTTGTGAAGAGAGTTTCTTTATTTCGCTAAGAAGAATTGATGAGTCAACAGAGTTGAGATTGCTGGAGAGCGGTGATTGTCCTGTTTTACAAATAGTGCACATCCATGACTCCCTGTTCTCATCAGACATCTTCCTAAAAACGGCAGAGGTAATTTTGGCACAACTGAGATGCATTTGGTTTTTGCAACTCATGCATTTCATACAGTCAGCTGTTTGCACTGACTTGCCACATTGGTTGCAGGTAGAATTCATGGTAACAATAAATAATGTCTGCGATGAAAAATTTTCAATTATAATTTTTATAACCTCCTGCCAATTAAATTCACCAAATTAAATGTTTGTTACACAGAATCACTATTAAAGTAATTGTTTACACACAATATAGCACTTAGCAGTACAGGATAATATTTTTAAACACTCTAATAACTTTGACACTTCAAAATGATGTTGTCACACCGGTAGTTGTAGTTGATATACTTTTATATGACTAAGTACCTACTGTTTTAAATGTTCTGTAGACAAATTGTGTCTACGATCGCTTAATACAGGGTGTTAAGGGGCGTACTTGACTTACTTTAACCAGTGATTCCTGACATTATTTGGAGTAAAAAATGTATATGAAATTTTGGTCTCCGGTGACTTTTTTTGACAACTTTTTTTTTTCAAAAATTTTTTCTTCAAAATCAAACCAAAAATATTTTCTTCCACATGTCGTCACTGGTCACTCAGCCGGGTGTCTGACGAACCCCTTACCCCGCCTCCAACTGTTCAACAACTACCATTTTTATGTTTATGTAGAAAAAAAAAATCATCACAAATTTCATCGGAGACATTTTTTACTCCAAATAATGTCAGGAATCACTGGTAAAAGTAAGTCAAGTACGTCCCTTAACACCGTGTATATTTTTGTAAGCGGAAAAGGAGCGTTCTACGTCTACTGACGTGACTGAACAGAATTTAAATTTGGGTGTGATTTTTGAACTTATTGTGCCGGGGAAAATTTCACCTGCCCCGTTGATGAATCTATCAATTTGGCACAAGGGTTTAAACCCTGGGTTACTTATTGTTCAAAAAGTTTTCAAAATTTTCTTTAAGTTTACTTTTGAATAGGTTTGGCAACGAGGAATTCATAAGGCGAATTTTCTTCATAACCTGAATAGATTCGTTCAACGCCAATCGCCAAGTTTCAAGCGTTTTTATACTAGGGCAAGGAGGCGGAGAGATCAGTTCGCTAGCCTTTTATAGTGTCACTATGTGAGGCATCTGAACGATGAACGAGATCGAGCGTAAATATGCAAGAACTCAATTTTTTTGCTAAAATATGCAACTACCGCAGAAAAGGGTCTAAATATGCAATTGCATATGCAAATATGCATTTGCATATAATCCGGTCTTTAATAATGACATAACAATTTAATCTTTATAAGATGTTTATTGATTAAATTCGTTTCTCCGAGCTTTCTATTTCACAAATGTATCAATAACGTCATCAAAGTTAGAATCAAAGATCGGGCCATAGAATTTTCAATAGACAGAATAGCCAAGTTACGTAGCCTGTCTTGTCCCATTGAGTTTCTTAAATAGGATTTTTTAATAATAGTTTCGAAAATCATCTTTCAGCACTAGCTGTAGTCACAGTAAATATAACAAATAACATTAATGCACAACGTAAAACGATTATTTATTATTAATAAATCAGCAAGTTCTCTAATACACGAAGCCTATTTCGTATCTGAAGGTGGACCGAAAACTGAGAATTTCCCTGGCAAATGATTCAGATATGTCTTTTTTATATACATCATCAAATTCTAGAGCTTTTTTAAGAGATCAGTGTCATTTAAATTAAGTGGTAGGTTTCAAAACGCTGACATTGCAAACAATTTCATGCATTGGAAGGAAACGCGATTTCAGTTGATTAATAATGATGTTCAATACTCGATAAAATATGTTCACTTTAAACAAACTTTCCGGAACTTGGGACGCTCATCTTCGCAAAGTTCGTCAAAATGACGTTAAATTTTGTTAAAAATGTTAGGTTACTTCTGAGCTCGTGGGCCTCTCGGGCCAGGATCCGGGCCTCCGCGGGACCGGTTTTGCCAGTACTGCCACCCTTTAGCTACACCACTGATTGTTGTTCATTGATGGTCTCAACTTGAGGCAGAAATTTGACAAAAATGATGCCTTTACGGTCCTAAAATACTGAGACCATGATTTTTTTTGCCCGAAATTGTGGTTTTTCAATTTTTTGATAGATGGGGAATTGGTGTGACGCCACTTTGACCACTGTATTTTCCCACGCGTGTGATGAGTCACCCACTATCACCTCCAGTTGCAATAGAGCTCAGAAATCCTCACCTTTTTTTCTCGTAGGTTTTATTCCTTCCTTGAGTAAAAAGCGGATCACATCACATGGCGGGATTTTTTTCACCATCACGCAACTGGACATTAATTACAACGTGAGTTTACGTACTACAATATTCCTGCGTTGCTCGTTCTGGTCAAGAAACCCCCCTTAAATACTCAATATTGCCAACCCTCAAAAAACTAAAAACACAATACACTTACTTTCTGAACATGCCAAGTATTATAAGTGAAGCCTGACACAAATAATTTCTTCGTCTAGAAGAATATTTTGTTTCAATTTCCATAAAGTTCATATAAGAGGCAATTTTAGTAAAACACATTTGCTGTGTTCTTTCTGCAATATTAGAAATCTACAAAACGTTTGTGTAAAATGTAGTGTAATTCATGGCATTGCATTATTTATAAAGCAAATATGTGAATGTTTAACTACAATAGGTCTTGGCTACACTCCTTAGTTCAATTACATTCACACATCTCAAAGGTACACTACTGTTATTCCTTGTTCTTTGACTTCCTCGGGCGTCCCCGATATCTTTTACCATTCACATTCACCTCATACTCCTTTTTTCGTTCATTCTCTCTCCTTGCCCAAACATTCAATGCACATTTTCTTAATCCTACTCGTTGGGTACACAACGTACCGCATTATTTGAGAATCATTTTTCACACAATCATAGATGGATCTCCCACACACGCGTCTCATGGATCTCATTTTTACAGCATTTAGTTCACTTTCATCGTTCCTCTTCTAAATCCAAGCCTCACTGCAGAGTAAGCACCAGCACTCCATTGTGGACTGTTATCTTCACTTCTGGGCACAATTTATTGCTAGCGCCAACCGCAACCAGTCATCCATTAGAGTTGTCCTGCATTTACTTTTCTTTTCATATCCTTATAAGCCTCATCTTCCGTAAATAAGAGTCCCTTTCATATTCTTATTCATAACGCTTACATCAGCCTTTAACTCTTTCCGTGGCTCCAGATAGGCTGATGAGGTTGATTACAGATTCTGTTCCATCAATGAAAGTCTTTGTCAGAAGTAAGAGTTTACATTTTGGGAGGCAGGTATGAGTACCACCGCCCCGGGAACCATTTATTAGATAACCAACACCTCTGTCATATGTCACTCCAAGTGGTTCGCTATGGTTGGTGAATTAGCAGGGGTGCCCGGGTTTATGGCGTGAGGTTTTTCAGATCTTGGCGGTCAACATATGTAACTGGTTGAGGAGGTCTTTTGACCTCTCAAGCCAGAATCTCTCGACCCATCACCTTCGCAGTAGAAGGGATGGATTCACACGACCGTCACTTCTGGACACACTGGCCCCCAGATTCATAAACACACTCCTCATACTTACTTCCTTCCCAGAACTTCCTCTTCTTACTTTCCTTAAAAAACCTCCCACACAGCATCTCCTAAGATGAAATAGACCCCAAGGGGAATTATTTTTCTCACGGCTTCCTGTGGGATATGATTAAAAAAAGGAGTAAATTGAGAACTTCTGACACAAGGATACTTATATCTCTTCAGTGGAGTGAATACAAACAAAGGAAACTTCCACAACACTGAATGTTTTTACAAAACAGAAGTAGAATATAGAATTGCAAGGCGTTTTCCAAATAACACTTTCTCAAAACTACACAAGAGGACATTTGACCTGTCGCCTCTAGTGCAAGTACTGGGTTCCCAGTACAGACATTCAACATCGACACGATAAAGGCTTTTATCGACAATATCTGTAATAGAGAATACACCAACAAAAGGTTTCGGTCTGAATCAAAACAAAAGGTATAAAAGTTTTTTCAAAATTTATTAACATCAATCATAGGACAAACCTTATTACATATTTTATTCGTATGTTGTACAATATTATAACCAAATAATATGACAATAATTCAAAGAAAAACATATTATTCTAACTAAAACATGAGAACACCTCGACATGGTAGGTTCACCTAGTGAGGTGTTCACGGATCACTATATAAAATATTCCTTAAGTATTTACACACACAGTATCTAGCCATTATTCCAACTTTACTCAATACGGAATTGTTGTTTAGAAAGAAATGGTTTTAGAATTGAGTGTAGACTTTCCTAAATACGCCTGTGCAAAGTGAATAGTGATATATTGATAGAATGGTAGAGTTATAGAATTAGCAAGAAGTATGGGCGGGAGAGGCAGGTGCGCGCTCCTATTGACAAGTACTGAGAAGGAAACAATTAACAAGAACTGAAGAACAGAATGTCTTTCTGACTATAATAGATTTTACAAGTTAGAGGAACAAGTTGTTCTTAACCCTGGGTTGGCTGATTAGCCGCTAACTATCAATTACCTCATTTAAATCTCATCCAATGGTACATTCATTTTACAAGCACTTTTACAAATCGGCAACTAAGATTTCTCCACAACCAATTGGATGATTGATTTTAAATTTGTTATATGTATTCAGTTAACTGTTTTTTTAACATTGAAAGCAGAATTAGGGCAATAACATTTTTACTTTATTTTTTTAATTTGCATAAGATGCCGCCATTTTGTGAAAAAAATAAATATAAAAACTCATACAGAATGAGAATAGTTAAATTTTTGTACAACTTCCGGAAGACTAGTTACCATTGATGGGTGTTTTCTGCATTCCGTTGTTGTATTTAAGCTTTGTACATGAAACAATATTATGAAAATATTTTTTTCTTTCTATAAAAAGGGTTGGAACATATTTTAAATTACAAATATAAAATTTAAATGATTTGAAATTATCTAATTATAAAATATCATCTGTGCCTGTACCCACATAATAATAAGTGAATTTGAACTTCCTTTAACTAATCCCAAGTATGGAGACTCACGGGCCTTGCCTATGTGGGAGTTTATGTTCTACATATTGTCTGGAATCTCGTAGTACAAACGGGAAACTGGTGAATCTATCAAGTTAGCTTACATTTTTTGCTTTCATTTTCAGGTAAATGAAATCCGGAGTTGGAATTTTTATAATAACTCACTCGCGTGGTCCCGGCTCCATTAGATTAAAAAATATTTAGTTTCTGAAAAAAAAATTAAATGAAATGCTCAGATCTCAAAAAAATATTTTTTTGGTTCTCTGTGATGTACTTAAATTTGCCAGTTTGTATTACGAATTTCCGAAGACCGTGTATATACTTTATACTTAAATGTTTTGTTTTCTTATTAATATTTATTTTTACTCTTTTTTTTAAGTTATTTATCTATGAATATCATTGCACTTACTAAAAAAAATTATGATAAAAAATATTTCAAAAAACTTCCCAATCAACAACACCGCTTTAAGTCCACACAATACCCTCTATCCAGGGGATGAAGGAAGATATGCGGGTGCTGGTGAATATGCAGTTTTCTTCATCGGATCTCAACCCCACCAATAGGTGAGTACACGCCACCCTGTGACTATTGTGGAGGGTCAATGGGAAACCGTAATACCAGCCCTGAGAACAAATAAAGTAATAAGGTGAACACACAACACACTAAAAATGGCAGATTATAGATTCCGAGAAGTTTTACTTTTTAATCGGTTTTGAACACACTTCCGGTGGGATTGGTAGTACTACCTCCTACGCCCAGTCCTACTTGAACAACGGGAAAAGCATTGCCGTCCAATCACTTTATATAAATTTTGTACCCAAATCTCTTATTCCAAGTACATGTTCAATGTTTCATCAAAATGAAAGTATATTAAACCCGCAGAATGGGTAATAAATCTTTACACTTATAGCACTGGAGATGCGAAAATAGTTGTTTTTTATAATGATTTGTGCCAAAGTGAAAACCAATATATTTGTTAAGTAATAAAATGCGTTCATTTGATTCAACATAAAACACCACGAAATGGCCCAACACTGACTTTACTTTAAGGAGTTTAACTTCAGTTTCAGGAGTCGTATTAGAAAGTACCCTTTAATTTCAGTCAATATTTTATTATTTGGGGTTTGTTAAGTTCTATGTAAAAAAATGATTACGTCAGATATGATTTCAGATTTTCACGGTTCAAATATTATCGTTATTAATTTTTGGGGTGTTTTGCCATGTTGTGCTACCTCCTTCCTAATCAAACGTTTCGGACAGTGTTAGTGTCCATCATCAAGACAGATGTGTTATGATGATCACCGTAACACTGTGCGAAACAGGGAATGTAAAAAAAATCAAAATATATTTGTTATTTCCAAAGAAATATACCAGTTTTAAACCTAATCCATAAAGTGGAAGTTCACCTTCGTTTTCGCCGATAATACGGGTAGGTTGTCAGTGCTTACATTCATGGTTAATGGTTCTAATTGCGGTTCGTTGCAGTTGTCTTTCTCTATAGTTGAGCTGATGTCAACTGTGTGCGACTGCTGAATCTGGAAAACTCCAGATTCGACGAAAAACTCAGAATCAACAGACTCGGCTGGACGACAGGCGAAATCTTTTGCTCTTTGCCATGGATAAGAGCAAATAGTTCAGGAGTCTACAAGGGTTTCTGATGTTCAGACTCACCGCTCCAATCTGTTAGACCTATTTTTAAACTATTGTGCCACACGGTTACAAGATTGAAGTCACGGCACCTTTAGGATCATCCGACCACTGCCTTGTGAAAATATCAATCCGTATAAACTTCAGACCGCCAAACGAAAGGCTTAAGAGAGACGTGTTGCACTATAGGTCAGCATATTGGTTCGGTCTGCGGGAACGTGTTAATGCTTTCCCGTGGTCAGTTGTCTGTCTTCAGATACCTCAAAACGTGCCCAAGAAATTGGTGAAGTCATCATATCCGCGATGGATGGCTTCATCTGATCTACCGTTAAAGAAACTGGTGTGGGCTCAAAGCCATGGTTAAGTCGACAATGCTCGGAAGCAGTCCGATGACAAAACGTAGCTTACCGAGCCTACAACACATCTAGAAAATCCTAAGACAGAACGGCTTACAACAAAATGGCAAAGAAAACCAAGAGTCATAAATAGGTCAAAATTCGAGCGTTACCTGCAGACCAGCAAAAAGCTGGCTGCGTTCACAAATGCCAGGAAAGCATTTTTGCAGGCTCAATGGGTCGCAATTTATGCAAATCCATTCTGCCACCTTTTACCAGACCTGACGGCTCGCTAGCAAACACCGCCACCGAAAAGGCTAACCTATTTGGAAAAATGTTTGCGGATAACTCAACCCTCAATGACCAAGGTGCTGTCCCGACGTCGGTTCCTCACTGCGGTTTTCATATGAAAAAGCTGAGGATTCGGCATAGGGAAGTACTCTATGCGAGGTACATATGAGGGCTTGATGTTAATAAAGCTAGTGGGTCTGACGGAATACCTGCCATGGTATTGCAGAAATAGCTCCAATTTTAACAAAGCTTTTTAAAATGTCCCTGAAGTCTGGCTCCGTGCCCTCTGATTGGAAAAAGCGGTTATCCATCCTTTTCCAAAGAAGTGTGACCGCTCCGAGCCGGCCAACAACCGTAACATGGCGATCACATCAGTTCTGTCTAAGGTGATGGAACGTGTGATCAACGACAAGCTGCTCACATGCCTCGAGATGGACAAATTATTAACAACCGTCAATACGGATTCTGGCGGAACCGCTCGTGCGGTGATCTTCTCGCATGTGTGACGCTTGTTTGGGGGCGGTGCAGGTGCCTGGAACGTTTTGGTGAAACGCAAATGTTTACACTGGACATATCCAAGGCCTTTGACTGGGTTTTGCTCCGAGGACTTGTCAACAAACTGCCTTCTTACGGACTTCCAACATCCTTGTGTACGTGGATTGCTGACTTTTTGAGGGCGATTCAGACGATAGCCGATGGTTTCACCTCTTCCTCACACTCGATAAATGCTGGCTTTCCACCGGGATCGGTTTTGTCGCCGACAATTTTTTTTTGCTGCACATCAACGACCTATTGTTATGTGCACCAATTCATTGTTACGCGGATGACAGTACAGTCCTTGTTAGGTTTTTGCTTGACAAGCTCCCAAAGGTCTCACAAACTCCACTGGACGGTTATTTCGAGAGTGTTTTCTCTTGGGTAATCAAAAATAATCTCGTTAAATTCAATGTTTCAAAGACCCAATAATGTCTGATTACGTCTAAAAGCGATCGAAATGAAAACCTAGTGTAGGGGCGTGTAAATAGCCCCTGACACGAGGGAATGACTACCCTATGTAAATTAACGAAAATTGAATTCTTCCCTATGTGACACAAAAACAGTTGACCCAGCAATTCCAAATTCCAAAGTGAAAACAAACAAATACTCACTCAGAGAATGCAGTTCATCCACGATGTCCACACAAAAAGACACTTCTTTTCATTAAAAATGTCAAGGCGGTATTGCATAATCTTAACAGATGTTTCGCACAGCAAGGAAGTTTCAACAAAGAAAAATTTGCATATTAATAATGCGTGCCAAAAATCCAATCTTAGGTACAACAATAATTCACTCACTGGGTGAACCACTGGATAATGACTGACCAGTGACATCTGTTGGCCTTTCACTGACACTCCCGTCAGAAGCAATTGCCTGCCCCACAGAGGTAAGGAAATGCATGAATACACTGAATTTCAAGTCACATAGGTAAACTCAATACAATACAAAAACCATAGATGGCGCCCTCATGGTCTCATAGCATAAATTATTAATTGATTAAGAAAAATGGATCCAAATATATTTATGGCGCGTATCCATATTCCCCGCCTTGGAAGTTCGCGGAACTTTAAAAAAAAACAAAGTTTAAATTAAACTTATTAAGGATAAAATCACTAAGTTGAAAAATGTTTAAAAATAAAAATCATGTTGCTAAGTCAACTAAGTGTTAAATAAAGAATGTCATGGTTAAGTCCGAAATAATGAAACTTTAACAAAATATTAACTTGAAATAATGATATAATTATTGCGTTGGGATGGGATATAATTTAACAGGACGTTTAAAAAATCCATATCTTGTCTTTACCGTCGTAACGCGAATAATTCTATCAGTACCAGAATGAACCATTATCTGAATGAATGATGCCATTATCTAAATACAAGAACGACACACATGGCCATGCCGAGAAATAAAACGGCTGAAAGCATTTGAAGTTAGGTCAAAGACCAACTCAATATGAATGGCCTTGGTTACAAGGCACACAAAAAAATATATATATGCCTTTTGTGAAAGTTGTCCTCTCAGACGAGCAATCGTGATACAGAGGGGACCTGCGTAATCTACACTGGTGTGAACGAAAGCCCTTGCTTCTACAACACGACATGAAGGTAAAGCTGCCATTTTCAGTGTAGGATGCGATGGATTTAAGCGGAAGCAGCAATTGCATTTCCGCACTTTTGCCCTAATAACAGTCCTGGCATCTAATATCCAATAGCGCTGCCGTAAGATGGACATAAGAAGTCCAGGGCCTATATGAAAGTACATGACATGGAAATGATCAACGATAAGATCCACAACACAGTCATGTTTAGGAAGTAAACCCGGAAGTTTAACCTCAAATGGTAAATCCGATTTAGAAGGCCGCCCCCCAATACGTAACAAATTATCCTCATCGAGAAAAACTAATAAATTCCGAAGCTTTTTTGAATTGTATATGGACAATTTGCCTTTCTGGAGTTCAGCAATATCTTCTATAAAATAAAAACTCTGCACAGAACGAATCATAACTTTTTTACAGGAAGGTGATACCTTTTTTACGAATCGAAGGACATAAACTACTATCCTTAAAGGTTTATCCCAAGTGGATATACGCTGAGCCAGTTCACTCAGGACCGATTTTTCACCCTGAAATGTTGCAATGAGCACATTAGCTTTGTGTTCAGGCATTTCACCAGTATTGGTAGGGTGAAATGGTTTTAATGGCCATTCCAAAGGTGGGCTGCGAATCCATGATGGGCCGTTCCACCATAAATCATGTGAAACGAGTTGGGAAGGAAGCAAGCCACGAGAAAGGCAGTCGCTCGGGTTTTCTCTAACGGCGACATGATAAAACTTCTCAGGAGGCAAATTCTCCTGACATTGAGCCACGTGATTACTAACAAACACCGACCATCGATGTGGCGACGAATGTATCCATGAAAGCGCAATGCTAGAATCTGAAAACGCGTATGTCCCTGCAATAGTAAAACGCGAACGATAATTATCTTGAACCATCCGTATTAGTTTGGACATCAAGACCGCGGCACACAGCTCCAAACGAGCGAGTGTTGTCACTTTGGTGGGGGAGACCTTTGATTTTGCACAAAACAATCTCACGGTAATATTCCGAGATGGATCAGTTGTGTGTAAATATATCACACAGCCATAACCATTCAGGCTCACATCGCAGAAAGCGACAATGAGTACTGTACTGTCCTTTAGGACACCAACATGACGCGGGATTTTAATCGTAGAAATCAAAGGAAATTCCTGTATGAGTAACGAGAACCTTTGAATAACGCTCTCAGGGGGGGTATCATCCCAACCAATGTTGCACAGCCATAGCTCTTTAATGAGCAATTTAGCGTACGAAATGATGGGGGCGACCAAGCCGAGGACACCGAATAAGCGGGCGACTATAGAGAGTATGTTCCGCTTTGTACACTTCTCCTGAACATACGAAGTAGTAAAGAAGAAGCTGTCATCAACTGATTCCCACAAGAGGTCTAACGCCTTAAAGGCATTGTTAGAACCAACAGTGAAGTCCACCGCACTGCGGTGAAAATCTGGAAGGTTTTCAAGTACAACTTGAGAACTAGTAGTCCATTTGACCAAATCAAAGGCACCGGACTTGAATAACGAGATTAATTCTCGAGAAAGACGTACGGCGCTGGACTCATCTGCAATAGAATAGACCAGGTCGTCCACATACAACTTGAACTCTGCCACATTGGCAGTATACGGGAAATGTGGTCTCATATCTTTGGCTAACTGACGAAAGTCAAATAAAAGCATAAACCAATCAGTTTGCAAATTGAGACCAGTATGCAAGATGTCATTTAGTGACAGCCCTGTATGTGTCTTAGCGCTAGCGTACAGCACAATCCTAGGCATAGGATTATCAGGACGAATGGCGGCATGATGGATGTAATATCCATCATCTGCAATTTCAGACCTACTACAGAATACTAAGAACCTCATATCACCTTTGATTATACAGTGATTAGGCAGTTTATTTGTGATACTATCAACGACAAGTGCATGTATATTACATTTATTATTTGAATACACGCGCGACTCAATGTCTAAATAGACGTCACTGAAGATTGGTCGTGAAGCTGAACCAATTTCTTTGACAAAAGAATTACTCAAAGGAATTATTGGTAAATTCAGTGACTTACAACAATCTATCGTAATCAAATTATTCTGCGAGCCATTATCAATTAAACATTGAACAATCATTTTCTTACCATTTTTAAGTTTCGCATATATTTGAGCAGTTGAAAGTAAACTAGTCAAATTAGGCGTTACTCTGGCGGCCAATAAGCATGAAGGGCTAACGTGCGAGGGTTCCTCTAGTTGCATATTGCAATTACCCGTTCCATTGTTACTGGATGGCACTAGAGGGGGGGAAGACTTCTCCTCATTGGTTCGTACTTCTGACGTATGTACTTGAGTGTTTGATTTTAAATTATTCCCACCACCAAAGTGCAGTAAGGTATTATGCGATTTTTTGCACACATCGCACACAAGCGTTGATTTGCAAGAATTTACAGTATGTGATGTGCTAAAACAATTTACACATAAATGTTTTGATTTTATAAAGTCAAAACGGGCTCGTGGAGATCTCACCGCCCTGAATCGAGAGCAAGCAGTAATTGCATGTTCAGTTTTTTTACAAAACATACAAGCTTCCAAGGGCATATTCTGAGTCGAGAATGTACGTGCCGAGGCTAGTATCAGGTTACGAGTTCGTTTGACCGGTAAAAACAAATCCACAAAGGCATTCAATGATTCAAATTCCGGTTGAAACCCTGGATTTAAAGTCAACTGACAATAATTAATATCGTCAATAATGTTTTCAAACTGAATGTACATTTCATCTATTAATTCGGTCTGATCCATGAAAGTTTCATTATTCCTAAAATCGAAATCAGAGACATTTTTTGTCAAGATAAATAGATCATTAATACGTGAAAAAAGTTTTTCCTTTTTTGCTGTTAACGAAATAAGCATTCGATCATATTGATCATTTGAAATTTCTTCCGTAATCCTCAGCATTTTTAAAGAAGTACAACAATTTTATCACACGAAAAGTTTAAGTTTAACAATAAAATAGGTATTTCGATATTTACCAAAAAATTACGTAATCCGACAATCCTTTGTTTATGTAATTATTAAAAATATGCTACTAACAGTAATGTTCATTTTTCTGCTTCAAATTTACCAAAAAAATATGTAAATTGACGCTTTCTAAATAATTCTATAAGAGGTAGGTATTTCAAGAATATTACCAAAAAATTACGTAAATCTGAAACCTTTCTTATAAAATTTATGCTGTTACCACAAAATTTTACAATAATGTTACAATGTTAATAATTAATTAATAACAATGCTGCGAATAATTGTCCAAAATTACGACAATTCCGCGAACAATGTTAACAATTAATTAATAATAATAATGTTGCGAATAATTATCCAAAATTACGATAATTCTGCGAACATCCAAATATGTCATCCAAAAGCAAAAAACAAGACCAGCTATAGTTCTCAAAAAATGAGAAGTACTTCAAATTTACCAAAAAAAATACGTAAATTCGAACATCCATGTAATATCAGCTATAATCTCGAATTGAATGTATGAATGAATAATAATCCAGGCTACGAAAGGACCATTAAATGTGTAGGGGCGTGTAAATAGCCCCTGACACGAGGGAATGACTACCCTATGTAAATTAACGAAAAATGAATTCTTCCCTATGTGACACAAAAACAGTTGACCCAGCAATTCCAAATTCCAAAGTGAAAACAAACAAATACTCACTCAGAGAATGCAGCTCATCCACGATGTCCACACAAAAAGACACTTCTTTTCATTAAAAATGTCAAGGCGGTAGTGCATAATCTTAACAGATGTTTCGCACAGCAAGGAAGTTTCAACAAAGAAAAATTTGCATATTAATAATGCGTGCCAAAAATCCAATCTTAGGTACAACAATAATTCACTCACTGGGTGAACCACTGGATAATGACTGACCAGTGACATCTGTTGGCCTTTCACTGACACTCCCGTCAGAAGCAATTGCCTGCCCCACAGAGGTAAGGAAATGCATGAATACACTGAATTTCAAGTCACATAGGTAAACTCAATACAATACAAAAACCATAGATGGCGCCCTCATGGTCTCTTAGCATAAATTATTAATTGATTAAGAAAAATGGATCCAAATATATTTATGGCGCATATCCACCTAGTCTCCTTCAACGGTAGCAATCTTCCGAAGAGGCCCTCCATGATGTGCTTTTTTTTTTAAAGCGGAGACGGTTTACCATTTGTTCCCGTGAGTACTTAGGCCATGGGCCCATTGTACTTTCTCCCATTTTACCTCAATCCTTTAACAATAACCCAGTCCCTTTAATAAAGTTCACCAGAGTTGTCATTGGATATGTGGCTAGGTCTTCTGGTTCTACAACATGTTTCCCCAGGTATCTGAGCCTAGTTCCCACCAGGGCAGGACATTGGCACCATAAGTGAATTGGAGTCTCTTCATCCTCTTCACATTTTGTACATCTATTGGTGCTTTCCACTCCCAATAGCTGAATGTGACTCCTGAGATGGCAGTGTACCGTTAGTAGGCCTACCAGTTCCCTCAGCGAGTTTCTGTCCATATCGAGTAGTTTCCTGGTCCGTCTGGGGTCGAGTCCATTTATGAGTACTTTAGATTATCTTATTCTGGGTGCCCTCTCCCATTCCTTCCAGTGCTGGGATTTGACCCACCCCTCGATAAGTAATTGGTGCTACTCCTCCTACGGCCAGCTCAGATCCCGCAAATGGTGCTTTCGCCATTTTCCTTGCTAGTTCGTCAGCTCGCTCGTTGCCCTCAATACCTTTATATCCTGGTACCCATATCAGGGTTATTTTATTGATGGTAGCGAGTTCTGTAAGAACGGTTCTGCATTCCATCACCAGTCTGGAGTCGCATCGGTTACTTTCCAGTGCTATAAGGGCTGCCTGGCTATCAGAATAAATAGTTATGTTCTTATTCCTGCACCCGATACGTATATTTTCCTGTGCGCAGGCCAAGATGGCTTTCATCTCAGCTTGAAACACAGTGCAGTGTATTCCTAGAGTTATACTTAGTTCCCTCTTGGATCCCTGTAGACATACACCAGCTCCCGTTCCTTACTCCATTTTGGACCCATCTGTGAACCAGATTAGTTCCTGTCTGGAGGTTGGACCTGGGACCATGTCCCACTCCTCCCGGGTGGGGTACATCGCATATTGATATGCTTGGTGTAACTCTAAGTGACCAGCTCAAATATGGGGCTCCATCAAAGACAGAGTAAGGATAGCCTCTCAAAAACTGGGCGTAGTGTACACGTGTACAGGGACCGCTGATACTTTAATAATACACAACTGCTAACCCCGGACAAATCACAAGTGTGCCCCACGGTTGAATTTGGTAGCCGCCTCTGGTCTGGAGTTCCAAAATACCTGAAAAATTCCCTCTAATCTGTGCAGAAACTGACAAAGTTGGTCACGTAGTATGGGTACGTTCCCTTAATAGACGGATTGCAATCTTTAGAGCACAGGCCTTGGGTGGAAATGCTATCCTTGATCTACCGGTATTTCAATGTAAGATGCTCCGAGGAACTAGCGTCACTGATCCCTTCAGCACCGGTACATAGACGGGAAACGCGCCAAACGCGTGCCCAACATATGGTCACGGTTGACATGTGTCACATGAGAATGGGTCGCTTCTTCGACTCGTTCTTGTGTTCAATAGCTCGGCTGTGGAACGATTTGCCGGCTTCTGTGTTTTTTCATTCATACAACATGGGTCTCTTCAAGACCACTGTTCACTCCTTCCTCTCCTCAGAAATACCCTCCACACAGCATCTTAGATGACATAGGCCCTGAGAGAAATTATTTTCCTCAGGGCCACCTGTGTGGAGTTATAATTAAAAAAAAAACCTAACCCACTTTTTTACATTAGCTCCACACAGAAGGTCCTGAGGAAAAAAATTCCCCTCAGGGCCTACGTTATCTTTGGGGATGCTATGTGCAGGGTCTTTTTAGGGCAAAGGTAGGTGATAAAGTTGTGGGAAGGAAAAAATATGAGGGGTGGGTAGGAATCTGGGGATTAGTGTGTCCAGAAGTGACGGACGTATGAATCAATTCCCTTAATGCGGGTAAGGCGATGTTTCGAGAGTCCTGCTGGAGAGGTCTACAGGTCTTCCTCAACAAGTCTCTCCCGATCTGGCCTGCCACGCAGTTGGTCGGCAGACGCATCCACCACAAAGATCCGGACAAACTTCACCCCCATGAACCCCTGCTAAATCACCAAACGTAGCGAACCAAGTGGGGTGACTTATGGCAGAGGTGTTGGTAATCCAATAAATGGTTCCCGGGACAACGGTACCCATACCCGCCTCCCAATTGAAATCCTAACCCAATACTAGTAGTTCTGTCTACAGTTAGTAGACCTCGCGGCCAAAAAAGGTATGTTTCCATTTTTCTCTTAACTAAAATTTCCTGTGAAATCATAAGATTTGTATTCAGGTACTTAAATACCTACCTACTTAATTATGAAACAACTTTTCGATTTGAATGATGGTCTCCACTAGGGTGATACTGAGAGTATCTTCAACTCTAGAATGTTATAGAAATGAAATAGAATTATTTCATTTAAATTATGTGTTCAAAAACCAGAATAAATATTTAAAACTTATTTGCGCACACACTAGAATAATATTCCATGCAGATTTAATATAAACCAATGTCGCAACTGATTTAAGCCTACAATACACGACATCGTTTTTTAGCCCGATTCCAATTAGAGACCAAAGTCAACATTTTTCGCTTTATGCGATCGCTATTTTTATCTCTATTTTCATATTTACGATTTCAGTTGGCATCACAGCAAACAGTATGGTTCTTGTGTTGTTTGCAGTGATGACAATTGAAATCGCAGATATGAAAATAGAGATGAAAATAGCGATCGCATAAAGCGAAAAATGTTGATTTTGGTCACTAATTGGAATCGGGCTGAAAAACAATGTCGTGTAATGTAGGCATAAGTATATTTTGGTTCTAGCCCATTTAGTACGCGCTCTGTCTCACATTGAATATCGCCATCATATTTGAATTTAATTATTATACAGGACATGTATTAAAATACTTTAAGCAAATAATGGTCAGACTTTTGGAACATGAAACACGCCCACAGGCATTTCTTGTGTTCTTATTTATTCTATGGCACTGCCAATAATGAATGTCACATGTCGGCTATCTTCAGCAGCTTTGCGTGACTACTTTTTTGTTATTATTAATTTTTTTATAGTAAATTAATAAATAATAATATTTTAATAAGCTTGGTTAACAATGAGTTACATACCGGACATCCCCCAGTTGTGTTGACTGGGCGGCTGCATATCTCCAGGTCATGTTTAACGCCGGCAGGGTGATGGATGTTAGTGGGAACTACTCTGGAGCACTCCTCCTGAGACACTCTCTGCATTGTCGTCTGAAATGTTGAAAAACAAACCAACTGATTGTTTTATCCAATGAGAACAAATGTGCCATTACTTTTTGCAACAAATACATACATATATACCAAAAGTAAAATAATGCAAACATCATTTTTTTAAATATAGGAGAAATTTGCTCAAGTGTTTTGGAGAAGCTGTGTGGAGGGCCTTTTAGGGAAAGGAAGGAGAGGAAGTTCTGGGAAGGAAAAAGGTATGAGGGGTGGGTAGGAATCTGGGGTCAAATTGTCAAGCAGTGACAGACGTATGAATTCATCCCTCCCACTGCGGTGCAAGGCGATGGGTCGAGAGAGTCAGAGTTCAAAAGTTCTCCCTCAACTAGTCTCTCGCGATCCGGCCCGCCAAGCAGTTGATGGGCAAATGGATACGCAGAAACATGTGGGCAGTTAGCACGCGGTAGAAGTGAAACCTTCAGAAAACTTAAGTAGACAAGAATGGGGGGCTACGAAGCATCGCACAAAGAGGAGACCGATTATTCTATCTCATTCTCTCAGTCAATCTCATAGATGTATGTGTTAGTCTATTTAGTGTCGCTTTTTCGTTTTATCAAGTTTCAAATCACAACGGTGCTAAATAAGTTTCCGCTTCAAAAACTTCACCACGTAAACTCGGGCATCCATGCTAAGTCGCCAAACGTAGCGAACCACTTGGGGTGACCTACGTCAGGGGTATTGGTTATTCAATAAATGATTCTCGGGGTCGCGGTACCCATACCCGTCATAAAAAAAATATATAATTAATTTGTTTTTAGGTTTATTAGTGTATTTATCATGGTTAGACCCATTGAATGAATAGATTTAACATTACACAGTTGAGGGATGCGGCCTTTCTGCCACTTTCTTCTAATCAACCCAGAATTGTTGTACTTAGTGGGAATAACAAAGCAAAAACAACCAAAGAACGTTTCTACCGCGCTATCCCTATACTATTACAATATGAAGTGAGCTATTAAAGATACATGTTTTTATTGTGAATACAGCACAAGTCTCCCAACTGCTCCTAACAGTCTGGAACCAGTGGGACTATGGCATCCCCAATGTAGGTATGTTGTGAAGCTGAAGGAAGTGACGGGGAGGGTAGGAGATGGGGAAGAGGTAGGTGGGAAAGTACCTGACTAATTAGATCTGGTCACCAACCACGACTAAAGTCATTCTTTCTTTCGGTCTTTCACCAGGGTGATACTGAGATTACCCTTTACTCTGGAATGTGCCAAAAATTCATATTACTTTCAAAGATTTAATAATTTATTGTGAAATTATTCATTAGGATTTGAACCAACTACCTCTGAATTCATCGTCGAGGAACTTAACCACTGGACTTATATTTAATTTTAATGTTTAATATATATTTTTTTTATATTTGCACCTCTTTAGAGTGGTAGAAAAACCATAAACATAGAGAAAGCACGTAATATTGTAAGCATTTTTAAATTTTAACAATTTGGGTACCGCCTCCCCGGGAACCATTTATTGGAAAAAAAACACTCCTGCCATAGGTCACTTCAAGCGGTTCGCTATGTTTGGTGACTCAGCAGGGATGCTTGGGTTCATGCGGTGAGGTTTGTCTAGGTCTTGGCAGCCAATGCATTTGCCCACCTACTGCGTGGTCGACCGGATCGGGAGAGATTGGTTGAGAGAGACCTAATCTAGACCTCTCTAGTCAGGTCTTTCGGAAAAAAGATAATCCATACAGCATCCCCAAAGATGACATGAGGGAATTTTTTTTCCTCAGGGTCTCCTGTGTGGAGCTACTGCAAAAATAAAATGTTACAAAGGGACGCACAGATGGTTTTGACATGTAGAACGGATCGGCAGAGAAAGGAGTGCCAGGAGAATATAAGACGTGTAAGTGAATGATAGAAAAGTATGGAAGACATGGTAGTTGAGTTGGGTCATCTCAAGATTCAGAACAACAGAAGAGTAGGTACCTATGTATGAGACGATGTACGAATGCGAATGAAGCAAGGAGTGTTTGTTTAACCAGAGTTGTGAGAGGCAGTCCATCCTACCTGCTTACCCCTGTGGGGAAATAGCGTGATTGTAGACACCTACTTTTGAAAAATGTACTTTAATACCGGCGACAGCTGTCCATCTTGTCATTATCACATCATTGGTCATTGTTCATCATGAAGGCAGAGAAAAGTGTTCTAACCTTATGGCCAGATGAGCCGTCCCACCCAGTTAGTATGAAGCCACTGTCGGGAAGAGGGGTGCCCGTGTGGAGACAGGCTGGCAGAATTCGGGCTGTGAAGGTCACCCTGAAATCAAACAAATGGTAAATTATAGTTATTTTCTTTTGAAAACAATAATTTATTTTTAAAAAAAACTGTGGGGTGGTATTACGATGCAATAATATACCTTAACCCTTTAGGTGTGGTATGCAGATATTCCGGCATGACGCATGACACACGTGAACATTCCACACGTGTCCCTGTCACCTGATCATTAGACATTGATAATAAAGGCGATAAATATTTTTCCAAATAAAGAAGAAACAATAAAGATATAATAAAGTAATAAATATGGTTACTTTACTTTTCCACGAATTATTGTCTGTTACATTTAAATAATAATATAAAGGGGAACTAACTTCGGTAGTGATTCTATCTGTAACTCCAATTCAATAAACTCTAGAAATATGTGCTATGAATTTAAGTATCATCATTTTCAAAACAACAAATTTGTTTTGAAGAATTTAAACAATTGGTCAACCACCAACCTGTATTATATTTTTAACAGATTTTTTTTTTCAGATTTGGCACTGTTTATTGAAAATTCAGACAATTAGCGATTTTTCACAAATCTTAGGTAAAGAAGAGTGTCTGTGATCATGGAATCTACAGTTTCATTCCTATATTGATGAAATTTTGCACACTTGACCTCCAAACCGAACGTGAGGTCACTGTCTATATTAGAATTGAAAATAGTCTGCGTAAAGCTCGGGCAAGGCCGGGGACTGCTCCCAACCGTCTGGAGCCAGTGAAACTATGGTATCCGCAATTGGGGTATGATGTGAGGCTGAAGGCAGTGGGGAGAGGAAGGAGATGGGGAGGAGGAAGGTGGGTAAGAACCTGACTATTCAGATCTATTCATCAAACACGGTTAAAGTCATATAAACCAACGTTTCATTTCTGAATGGTGTACTTACACCAGGGCGATACTGACAGTATCTTCCGCAATGTAACGTGATGTAAATATACTATATATTCTTTTAAATGATTAAAATTGTGAAATAAAACAAATTAATATGATGATTGAAATTTACTTATACATTCCGGTATTTGATTTTTTTTACATTAGCTCCACACAGGAGGCCCTGAGGAAAATAATTCCCCTCGGGGCATATAATATCTTTGGGGATGCTGTGGGGAGGGTCTTTACAAGAAAGAAAGGAGAGGAAGTTCTGGGAAGGAAAAAGGTATGAGGGGTGGGTAGGAATCTGGGGGTCAGTGTATCCAGGAGTGACAGACGTATGAATCCATTCCTCCCACTGCGGTGCAAGGCGATGTTCCGAGTGAGTATGGCTGGAAAATGGAATAGGATTCGGCATGCTTTGCAGCTGGTGGACAGATGTATCCGAGACAAAACACGGACAAACCTCACCCCTTGACCCCGGGCACCCCTGCTAAGTCAACAAACGTATCGAACCAGGGTGGTTTATGGCAGAGGTGTTGGTTATCCAATAAATTACCGGGGCGGCGGTACCCATACCCGCCTCCCAAATTATTCGGATTGCTAGTCGAGAGTCTTACCCCTCGACCATGGAGACCGTCAGAATTGTAATATAGATAAGAGATAGATCAGTTGCTATAGTAAACGCCCGAATAGCATATGGTCTGGAATTACAATTACGGTCGCACCTAGAGGCTACGGGCGTATTCATTTTCTGTCTTCTTTTGTTGATGTGTGATTTTTACTTTTCATATTGTCAATATTTTACATAATTATGAAATACTTACCGCCTGTCAAGCTGAAGGAGGGCGATACTGTTGTACGACCATGAGTAACTATAGTTGTATAGCGGGTGGATGTGTTGGGTTATGACGCCATATATCTCATCAGGATTGTACCGGGGTGTGAAGGTGCCCCCCAATCCGACAAAATTAACATTACTGGAGCTGAAACAAAAGTAGTGCAGGTTAAATTAACATTGCAAAGTGAATAAATCTCCTCATATTTTGTTCTAATTGTCTAATATAATGACTACATCATCTGAGATTCTTGAGCATAACATACTTGTTATGGGTTTATATTTAAAGGAAAACAGCTGAATCAATTCAATTCAATCAATCGCAAGTGCGCCCCACGGTTGAATTTGGCAGCCACCTCTGGTCTGGAGCTCCAAAATACCTGAAAAATACCCTCGACTCTGTGCAGAAACGGGCGGTCCGTTTGATAGATTCTCCCAACTTAACAGACAGATTGCAATCTTTAGAGCACAGGCGTCGAGTGGGAATGCTATCCTTGTTCTACCGGTATTACAATGGAAGATGCTCCGAGGAACTAGCATCATTGATCCCTTCGGCACCAGTGCATAGTCGAGAAACACGCCAAACGCGAGCCCAACATTTGTACACAGTTGACATTTGTCACATGAGAACGGGTCGTTTCTTCGACTCGTTCTTATGTTCAACAGCTCGGCTGTGGAATGATTTGCCGGCCTCCGTGTTTCCTCCTTCCTACAACATGAGTCTCTTCAAGACCAATGTTCATTGTTCATTCCTTCCTCTCCTCAAAAAGACCCTCCACACAGCATCCCAGATGACATAGGCACTGAGGGAACTTATTTTCCTCAGGGCCTCCTGTGTGGAGGTAATGTAAAAAAAAAAAAAATTCAGTTGTTCATACTTAAACATCATAAAATTGTTCGTCTCAGAGTGTTTTACAATTAATTGCATTCATATAAGTAATGACATATATAGTACTAGCTGACCTGGCCACGCATTGCTGTGGCTAATGAAACACAACGCCATCTACCGGATGGTTTCCCAACCTAGATAACCAAGTGTTTTGTCGATAAATTAACTCACACCGCCATCTGTTAGAAACTTACAAATAATTACAAGGCATTGTCCTATAACAAAAATTTAAACGATCATTTAATTCGCTGGTTCTTTAAAGCTAAATATGTCCATACCCAATTTGATTCTGTTCAACCACTGATAGTTCTATAGTAGAGATACAAAAGGCATTTTATTTGCAAAGGATGGTCTAGAAGTTATTATCGGTCTGAGCCAAGAATTCGAGGTTGAGGTGGGAGTTCACCAAGGTTCGGCGCTGAGCCCATTACTGTTCAACTTAGTAATGGATTACATCACCAAAAATATTCAAAAGAAACTACCCTGGAACCTTCTGTATGCAGACGATATCGTACTGATTGCCAAAACTGCGGAAGATCTGCAAAATACCTTGACAGAATGGATAACAGCACTTGAAACATCAGGACTTCGTGTCAGCAGGTCAAAAACGGAGCACTTGGAATGTAATTTCAGCAGTACAGTGAGCAACACCACCGTTTACTATCCAGACAGAATGCCGGTGCCAAAAGTAGAATCCTTCAAATACCTTGGCTCAGTAATAACAAAAGATGCAAATGTAGAGGCCGATGTATCTCACAGAGTAAATGTTGCGTGGCAGAAGTGGCGATCACTCACTGGAGTACTGTGCGATTCAAGCATGCCCATTCGCACAAAAGGCAAAATATACAAAACTGCAGTGAGACCAGCAATGCTGTATGGGGCTGAGTGTTGGACAGTGAAGGAAAATCACGTCCAAAAACTGCACGTTGCAGAAATGAAAATGCTTAGATGGTCAGGTGGGGTTACGAAACTGGACAAAATACGAAACGAACATATAAGAGGTAGTTTCAAGGTAGCCCCCCTTCCTGAAAAACTAACAGAAAGTCGCTTACGGTGGTATGGTCATGTAATGAGAAGAGACAAAGAACACGTGTGCCATAAAGCGCTAGCTATACCTGAAATAAAAAGAGGAAGAGGACGCCCCCCTCTGACATGGTGGACCAGCATAGCAAAAATAGCTCAAAATTTCCCCAATCCAACAACCCAAGACCGGTCGTCTTGGCGCAGATTGATTAGGAGAGCCGACCCCACTTAAAGTGGGAAGTGGCAAAGAAAAAGAAGAAGGTCTAGAAGTTATTATGATTTTATTTGGTAAAGATTGGTACCCTGAAAATGATTTCATATTTTCGACCTCGGTTGACCTCTGTTAGGGTCGCCGTTTTATAGGAAATGTGACAAAAGATGTTATTTTCAAAATAATTCCCTAACCGTCGATCTTGACAGAGCAGTTGAAGACAAACTAGTAGAAGATTTTACAGGAAAATGAGCGACATTTTAACAGAATAATAAATGTTAATGATATTTATGGATCCGGTGACTTTTTAAAAATTATTTTTTCGTAAAACCAAACAAAAACAATCTTCCACATGTCATCACTGGTCACTCAGCCGAGTAACCGCCCAATCCCTCACCCCGACCACAACTTTCCAAATACATACTGATTTTATCTATGATTTAGTCAAAAAAAAAAAAACATAAAAAGTCACCGGAGACCAAAATCTCATTTAAGTACATTTTTTACTTCAAATATTGACAGGAATCACTGGTTAAAGTAAGTCAAGTGCTTCCCTTAACACCCTGTATAATGAATTACAGCCGTGAAAAGATGATTTTTTAAAATCGTTTACTTTCTTATTTTATTATATTTTTTAAATTATTTGTGATTATTTCTTGATTTACTCTCAGTTTTACATTTTGTAGGAACCTAGGTATATTATAAATCTTTTTTCAAAGATATTTTAGGGTTTGGAAGATTTCAGACATTATTTTTATCTTTAGTTCAAAGTCGAGCAAATGCAAATCACTAATAATTGACTGATTGCATTTCGTCTGTCTGTTAATTTATTTGTACGTTCCGTTTCCGGTTCAAGATGGTGGCCGTTTTATTAGGACAGTAAAGATTATTTTTAAAATATGAAATCTTCGTGTTTATTTCGACTTTGTCATTTGCATTTTTTCAATAAACTAAAGAATTTTATTATCATTGAGATAGTGACGTTTCTTTGGACAAATTTTGTACATCGTGAAACGAAATAATTTTTTTTACAGAAAATAAGTGGTCTAATAACGTAGGTAGGTATTTAAGTACCTACTTACAAATCTCATGATTTTAGAGGAAATTTTGGTTTTAATTTATTAAAAAAGAGAAAATTCTGTTTTGGACGTGAAGTCTACTATTGACAGAACTACAGAGTACAAGATGTACTAGAGTGATAGATAGGTATCTACTGTCGGTATCGCCCTGGTGAAACAACACTATTCAGAATAAGCTTGCAGAATTGCTTGAAATGGATTTGGTCATTTTTGATGAACTAATTTGAATGTCGAAGTACTTCCCGACCTTCCTCTACCCTATCTCCTTGCCTCTCCAACCGCATAACCCCTTCAGCCTCTCAACACAACTATTAAAATCGTCGTGGCATTGACACTGTTCTTCGGATTAGCTTCACATTATATTGGATGGTTTATGTGATTACAACACAAGAATACCAACTGCCCGCATCCAATGGGACTATGGCATTCCAATTTGGTGAATGTTGACTGGCTAAAAGAGTGAGGAGAGGAAGTATGTGTTAAAGTGGATTGTTGAGAAGTAGATACCTGGCTATTCAAATCTAGTCACGCAACACAGCAAACAAATAAACATATCCGATTCTGAATGGTGGTTCTTCACCAAGTTGATAAATACACCCTTGAAGTTGGTTTTTTTCTGACATACATTTTTTTCAGGAGGCCCTTAGGAAAAAATTTCTCCAGGGCCTATGTCATCTTTTGGGGATGCTGTGTGGCGGTTCTTTTTAATGCAAGTGCGCCCCACGATTGAATTTGGCAGCAACCTCTTGTCTGGAGCTCCAAAATACCTAAAAAAAAACCTTGACTCTGTGCAGAAACGGGCGGTCCGTTTGATAGATTATCCCATCTTAACAACCGGATTGCAATCTTTAGAGCACAGGCGTCAGGTGGGAATGCTGTCCTTGTTCTACCGGTATTACAATGGAAGATGCTCCGAGGAACTAGCATCATTGATCCCCTCGGCACCGGTGCATAGTCGGGAAATACGCCAAACACGCGCCCAACATTTGTACACGGTTGACATTAGTCACATGAGAACGGATCGTTTCTATGACTCGTTCTTGAGTTCAACTGCTCGGCTGTGGAACGATTTTCCGGCCTCTGTGTTTCCTCCCTCCTTCAACATGGGTCTCTTCAAGACCCGTGTTCACTCCTTCCTTTCCTCAAAAAGACCCTCCACACAGCATCTTCAAATATGACATAGGCCCTGAGGGAAGTTTTTTCCTCAGGGCCTCCTGTGTGGAGTTAAAAAAAGTAAAGTAAAAAAAAAAAATTAAATGATGAAGATAAAGTTCTGAGATTTAAATAGAATGAGGGTGGGTAGGAATCTGGGTGACGGCTGAATGAATCCATCCCTCCCACCGCTGTTCAAGGCGATGTTTCGTGAGAGCTCTGCCGGAGACGTCAAAATGTCTCCCTCAACCGGTCTCTCCCGATCCGGCCTGCCACGCACTTGGTCATTATTTCAAGGACGAGTTGAATTTTATAATAAAGAAACCATAAACTCACCCAATATATCCAATGATGGCCCTTGCAGAACACAACACCCACTGGTCACTCACTAGACTTACAAGACCATACCCCTGCCAGGTAATGTCTCCTCTCTGACCTGATCCAATCTGTCCCTGGGAACACAACACGACATACAAATATTATTCTCTAAGCAAGTGTTGTTTTAATTATTGCTCTAAAAATGTTTGATGATTTTGTTATTTCATCTTCTTTTTTATATTATTTTTAATATGTAACGACGGCCAACGTGGTCGAGGGGTAAGGCTCTTGACTCGCAATTTACTGGGCAAATAAAGTTTATTTGTGTTATTTCACAATTAATTAATTTAAAATGGTATTTAGTTTATTTGCGGCACGTTCCAAAGTGGAAGATACTCTCAGTATCGCCCTGGTGTAAGACTATCATTCAAAATTGAAATGTTAGTTAAACATTGTATGCCGTGTTTGTTGACAAGATCTGAATAGCCAGGTACTTCCCCACCTTCCTCTTTCCAATATCCTTCCCCTCCTCACTACGTTTAGCTTCATAACATACCCCAATTGGGGATGCTAAAATTTCACTGGCTCCAGAAGAGAGCAGCTGGGACTCTTGTGAGGTATTTACATTTTAAAAAAAGTAACCGCACACAAGTCCAAAGTGCACCCAACCATCTGGAAACAGTGAGTCTATGTCATTCCAAAATGGGCTACTTTGTGAAACTTAAGGTAGTGGGGAGGGGAAAGAGATGGGGAAGAGGAAGGAGGGGAAGTACATGGTTATTCAAATAAAGTCACCAAACGCGGCTAAATCCATTTCAAGCAACGTTTCTATTTTGAATGGTCGTCTTGCACCAGGGTGATACCGAGGGTCCAACTTTTGAATAAGTCGAAAATTTATATTATTTTAAAATAATAAATTGTGAAATATCACAACATAATCAAATAAAGTTCATATTGGGATTTGAACCCGCGACCTCCGTATTACTAGTCGAGAGCTTTTCCCCTCGACCACTGAGCCAGTAGGGCTGTATCACATCTTAAAACATCTCAACCTTCTTGCCTTGGTGGAAGACCACCGTTCAGAATGGAAACTTTGCTTGAAATGACTTTAGCCGTTTTTGGTGACCAGAACTGAATAGCCAGTATCTTTCCCACCTTCCTCTACCCCATCTATTTTCCATTTTTTTACGTTCAGCCTCGTAATATACCCCAATAAGAAATTCCATAGTCCTACTGGCTCCAGACGGTTGTAAGCAGTTGGGCCTTTTGTGCGGTAATGAATTTAAAAAAACTGCGCTTCATAATTTATAGGTTAGTATTATTATTAAGGCATTTCCAATATGGGGGGCAACGTCAAAACGCCATTCCGGAGTTATCCTGAGGATAGAAGAGAGCACCGGGAGATTAACAAGTGAGACAGAATGAGGTGGAGAAGAAAGGTGAAGGTTAGAAGTGTCTGCCTAATCAGATCTGGTAACACGGCTCTTGCCATTTTCAATGTTGAATGTTTCTTCACTAGGGCGATACTGGGAGTATCTTCTACTCTGGAACGTGATGCACATAAACCGTTAATAGTTTGATATCAATATTACATATAACATCTGTGAAGAATAATAAAATGAATAGAATATAAAATGTTTCAACACACAGTATTAGTATTGGATCTCGTGACCTCTGAATCCAGAGCCAAGGATTTTACCAGGATGTGAATGTGTTCAGAGAAAAGTCACTTATAAACGCTACATTTAAATTATGTTTTGTGCAATTGTAGAGTCAAACTTTAATTTTTATTAACAAAATAAAATAAATTTTATCTCCAAATAAGGTTTTTAATAATGTTATTAATATTTCAGGAATAATCTTCGAGGAGAACCGAGTTCTAAACATGAAGCATGAAATCCTTTTCTTAAAAATAATTTTAAAAAATATTGATTTGGAGTGAACACTGTTGACAAACGTGCGTTACAAATTAATAAAAACTTTTTCCAAACATGTTTCCAGATGAACAAGGTAAAGAATTGTGAAACTTTGAAATGACAATATTAGAATAAAGATATGTATTGGAAACTATAAATTATTATTATTTTTTTTACATTTGCTCCACACTAGGCTTACACTCCTATAGGAGGCCTTGACGAAAATAATCCCCTTCAGGGCCTATGTCACCTTTATTTGTGTGGACGGTCTTTATTAGTGGTGGGTTGGAATCTGTGGGTCAGTGTGTTCTGAAGTGACGGACGTACAAATCTATCTCTCCCACTGCGGTGCAAGGCAATATTCCGAGAGAGTACGGCTGGTCAAGTCAAAGGGACTACCTCAACCATTCTTTCCCGATCCGGCCTGCCATGCAGCTGGTAGGCAGATGATCCACCAGCAAGACCTGGACGAACCTCACCCCATGAACCCGGCACCTCTGCTAAGTCACCAAACGTAGCGAAATACTTGGGTGACTAATGGCAGAGGTGTTGGTTAACCAATAAAAGGTTCCCGGAGCGGTGGTACCCATATCCGCCTCCCAAATTGTGAAATAATACAAATTAATCAAGCACACCGGGATTCGATGCCGCGTTTTTTGGATTGGGAGTCAAGAGCCTTACCTCTCGACCACGGAGCAGATTGTTTATTGGGAAGTATGTCTAGTGAGAGATTTAAAGGCTTGGGACTGAATGCGATTGGCACTAATATTGTCCAAAGAAGCGAAGTTAGCAGTCCGCAATGGAGTGCTGATACCAACCCTGATGTTTGGTAGTGAGGCATGAAACTGGCAAATAAAGAGTAACTTGGATTAGATAGAAATGAGATTCCTGAGGTGTATGTGTGCTCAAATCACGTATGACCGTGTTAAAAATTAGGCGATCTCGAAATAATTCTTCGATACAAGAGTTAAAAGAAGAAAAGGATTACTGAAGATGGATTGAAAGGGAGATATGTAAATAAGAATGATAGAGGGAGCGCGATAATATAAAAAAAACGATTATAAATAGGCGTAAGTGACCGTTATGAAAATATTAAATCAAACACGACTTATGGTATCATCATCATCATCATCATTACATAGTATAAAATGAAGTCGCTCAAAATGGATGTGCGCGTTAATCTTTTAAACTACGCAACGGATTTTCTTACGGTTTTCACCAATAGATAGAGTGATAGAAGAGGAATGTTTATATGTATAATACATGTAAATTATATTAGAGAAAAGCCGAGAAATTTAAAGAAAACACATTTTTCTGTGATTTAAAACGGCTGGCTATAGTCATTTTTGAAATTCGTTCTACGGAAGAAATTGGAAAAAAGATGTCCTAGAGAAAGTAGGTATTTGATATGAATTATTTTATTTGATGAAGTCGCTCAAAATGTATGTGCGCATAGATCTTTTAAACTACGCAACGGATATTCATGCGGTTTTCACCAATAGATAGAGTGATTCAAGAGGAAGGTTTATATGTATAAAAACATCCTTATTATAGTAGAGAAAAGTCGAGAAATATTCAATTCAGGCAGCGGGCAGCTGGCAAGCGGGTGGTGTGGATTTTATAAAGGTTGGGTAAAGGCGTTGTGTTTCGTTAGCTACAGCAACGTGTGGCCGGGTCTGCTAGCTTAAAATACAACAAAAATCTTTAGACATTAATTTTTGAGTTTTCTTTTAGTTATAAATTTTTCTAATGGTTTATTTAAGCCATCATTCCATTATTAAATAAGTCTTTTTTTTCTAAACTACTATTAAGTTAAGTTAAACGAAACACTGAATGGTTTTAATACTAGAGCATGTTAAATAACAGAACTAGATTTGTTTTTTATAATTTTGGGATTAAAGTTTGTGATGTTTTGTATTGCGGGAACTTCATATACCTATTACTTTTTCAAATTCATTTGACATCTGAATACATATTTTCTTCAAAAGCAACATTTATTTTTGAAGAGCTTAAAAACTGTTCAAGGGAAGTATTTTATATCTCTTAAGATTAAGAAAGAGTCGCTTCGATGGTTTAGAGCGGATGAACGAAAAAAGTAGTGCAAGGAGAATAATATATGACGCAGAAGTTAATGGAAGTTACTTGAGACGGGTCGAGTCAAGAGTCAGAATAACACAAGAAGAGTGTATATATATATATAAGAGGTGAAATATGAATGTGAATGAAGCAAGTAGTGTGTGCCGAGACAGAGTTTTGTGGTGGCCTATCCTCTCTGCGTAATTCTGCCGAGAAACGGCATGATGGTCAGTTAGTTGGGAGGAGGATATGGGTAGCGCCGCCCCGGGAACCATTACATATTGGATTACCGACACCTCCGACATAAGTCACGACGAGTGATTCGCTATCTTTAGTGACTTAGAAGGTGTGCCCGGGTTCATCGAGTGAGGTGTGTTCAGGTCTTGGCAGCGGATTTTCCTGGCCGCAAGCTGCGTGGCGGGCTGGATCGAGGGAGCCCAGTTTGGGTCTTGCATCGCAGCGAGAGGGATGGATTCATACGTCCGTCACTCCTGGACACACTTATCCCTATAATCCTACCTACCCCTCATATCTTTTCCTTCCCAGAACTTCCTCTTCCTTTCCTTAAAAAGACTCCACACAAAATCCCTAAATATGAAATGGGCCCTGAGGGAAATTATTTTCCTCGTGGGCCTCCTGCGTGGGGTTAAAAATAATTATAGCTATTTCAATAAATAAATTACTATTTTAGGTTATGAATAAAGCTACCTAATCTCTGTAACTTACATAGTACGGGGCCTCTGCTACAGTTGTCATAGGAGTCTGGTGATATAGTATATTGGAGTCTGGTGTGAGTAGAGGACACAAATCCCCCCGAGTCCAACCGGAGCGTGTTTCTTGGCACGGGTGAATCTTCTCTGCCAGCTCTATGCAGTCTGTAGAGGAAACAAAACATTACAAATCAACGTTTCAATTGCCTACAGTTATACGAGGTACTAAGGCTGAAGTCAAACGGTTCACTCGGATGAAGGTTTACTCGATGAAATGTTCCATTCTCGTTTCACCGCGTGTTCAGACGGTTCCTTCGAAAGAAGAGTTCACTCGACATTCTCGCTACGAAGTCGTCGAGCGTAGTCGCGGCGCGCATTGGAATTAGTCCGGCGCTTATAGCCCATTCACATGATTCATTTATCGTTCATTTCGTGATTTCATTCCGCCTCTTTCCCTCGAAATGAACCATGTGAACACGAAAGTGAATAGAGACAGTGCCGAATGAAGCATTCCAACAATGTTGGAATGCTTCCTTCGGCACTGTTCACTCGCAACCGGAATTTAACATCACGTGACGCAAATGATGTGTGAGAACACTCAAGTGAACAGTCTTTCACTCGCAAATCAGTCGGCCGAAATGTTCTGGCGTGAGGACCAGTAGCCGGAGCGGCTTAAACGTCAAAATGCTCCGTTTAGTTCGCTTTTCGAAATAACTCCTACACGTCTCAAAGAAATCGTTGTTTCTCCCTTACTATCATAGTGAAAAATATGATTTAAACGGTATTAGAAAGAAAAAATAATGCTCTATATATTCAATATAACAATTAACCACGAAAGAATACGAATGTACACTTCTATGGAACCAAAGTTTCTGATCGAATTTGAAAAAAAAAAAATGAAACATTGTGAATTTTTTATGAATTATTTTTATATGAAACGACAAAAAAGTGAAGTGACAAAAACGTTTATAATTTATTTGTCTAACAAAATAAGTGCTTGTTTTTATTTTTGTTACCAGTAATTTTAGTTAGAATAAAAGCAAGTAGAGCCATTTTTTAAACTTTTAAAAGTTTACATTAAAAATTATTCTATTTAAAAAATTAACTGGTTATTTATAATAATAAATTTTGAAAGCATATTTCATCACCTTTCCAAAACAGTTTTTAGTTTTTGGATACGTTAATAAATATTCCATTTATATGGATTTTATTGCAAGCCGAGGCCTATTTTGGAATAGAAATATTTTCGTGGTGCAAAAATACTGATAGATATTAGTTTTCAGGTTATTATTTAACCATATGTTCATTTTATGGTGCTGAAATTTATTAACTGTTTACAAGAATCGCCAATTTCTCGTAATTTAGTTCGACGTTATCGGAAATGTCAATTAAAATCGTAAATATTCCCGAACTTAGCCGTCGGCGCCGGACGAATTCCAATGCGGCCGCGACTACTCTCGACGACTTCGTAGCGAGAATGTCGAGTGAACTCTTCCTTCGAAGGAACCGTGTGAACACGCGGTGAAACGAGAATGGAACATTTCATCGGGTAAACCTTCATCCGAGTGAATCATGTGAATGGGCTATTACGGCTAAGTTCGGGAATATTTACGATTTCAATTGACATTTCCGATAACGTCGAACTAAATAACGAGAAATTGGCAATTCTTGTAAACAGTAAATTAATATCAGCACCATAAAATGAACATATGGTTAAATAATATCCTGAAAACTGATATCCTACCAGTATTTTTGCACCATGAAAATTGTTTTATTGCAATAAAATCCATATAAATGGAATATTTATTAACTTATCCAAAACCGAAAAACTGTTTTGGAAAGGTGTATAAATATGCTTCCTTATAAAAATGTGTATAAATTTTTTTATTAGAAGTAACCACGTATTTTTTTAAATAGAATAATTTGTAATGAAAGCTTTTAAAAGTTTAAAAAATGGCACTCCTTGCGTTTATTCTAACTAAAATTACTGGTAACAAAAAAATAATAAAAAACGCACTTATTTTGTTAGAAAAATAAATTATAAACGTTTCTGTCACCTCACTTTTTTGTCGTTTTATATAAAAATAATTCATAAAAAATTCACAATATTTCATTAATTGTTTTTCAAATTCGATCAGAAACTTTGGTTCCATAAAAGTGTACATTCGTATAATTTTGTGGTTAATTGTTATATTTTATATATATAGAACATTATTTTCTCTTTCCAATACCGTTTAGATCATATTTTTCACTATGATAGTAAGGGAGAAACAACGATTTCTATGAGACGTGTAGGAGTTATTTCGAAAAGTGAACTAAACGGAGCATTTTGACGTCTAAGCCGCTCCGGCTACTCGTCCTCACGCCAGAACATTCTCGGCCGACTAATTCGCGAGTGAAAGGCTGTTCACTGAGTGTTCACACACATCATTCGCGTCACGTGATGTTAAATTCCGGTTGCGAGTGTATAGTGCCGAAGGAAGCATTCAGCACTGTCTCTCTCCACTTTCATGTTCACACGGTTCATTTCGAGGGAAAGAGGCGGAATGAAATCACGAAATGAAATATAAATGAATCGTGTAACTTGGCTTTAAGTAACTCATAAAGTGGAAGATATTTCTAGTATTTGTAGCAGATGTGGATAGCCAGGTAGTTCCTCTTCGCTTCGTTATCTCTGTCAGCCTCACAACTTTACACAATATGGAAGTCCAGTAAAAGTTATTGAATACGATATTCCTCTTAATAATTTGTAAAAGTTAAGTATGTTTGGTTTCATATATTTAATAAATATACAGGGTGTTAAGGGACGTACTTGACTTACTTTAACCAGTGATTCCTGACATTATTTGGAGTAAAAAATATTGATAAAATTTTGGTCTCCGGTGACATTTTTGGAGTTTTTTTTATTTATTTTTTCTACAAAAACATAAAAAATGGTAGGTGTTGGACAGTTGGAGGCGGGGTTAGGGGTTGGTCGGTTACTCGGCTGAGTGACCAGTGACGACATGCAGAAGAATTCTTTTTGTTTGATTTTAAATAAAAAAAATTTGAATAATTGAAAAAAAAGTCGTCAAAAAAGTCACCGGAGAACAAAATTTCATTTACATTTTTTACTCCAAATAATGTCAGGAATCACTGGTTAAAGTAAGTCAAGTACGTCCCTTAACACCCTGTATACATATTACATAAATATCTTTTACCTCAGTAAATTTAACACATTATTTTTTTTTAATCAAAAAAGTAATTTTTTATCCATTCAATAAAGTGAAAACACTACTATATTTTTAATCATGTGTGATTTAGTCTAAAGTCTCAAAAGAATAAATCGATATTCTATCCTACATAAAGTAGTCTAATTTTTCAAAAGAAGCAAACACATTGTGACTTGACATTTTAAATAAATAAAAAGAAAGCACTTTGTTTTACGTCACTTTTTATTTATTTAAAGTACTCTACATGAAAATCTGTTAGATTAGAGAAGAGAACCTTAAAAATAAATGAACCCACAGTTCTGTCGTAAATCATCCGACTACATTGTTTGAAATTTGCGGAAATATAACTTTAATTTTTTTAATTCTACGATTTAGGTTTATTTATAACAAATCAGAAACAACCTTTTTTTCAAAGCCCTCTCTTGTAAAGTAACAGATGTTCAAAATAGCACTATGACGGACGTATTGAAGTAGCCAAACTAAAAAAAAATAGGGCTAGAAGCCTTTCCAAACCAGTTCTCAAGTAACCATCGTCGCATAAACATCTCTCTCTCTCTCTGCCTGCCCGCCCTACCTCGCTCTGACCTGCTTCCATTCGCCTCTATTCTCTTCTGATCACCACCTTACCCCTGGACCTCGGTCACTCTATGCTCTACGGACCAGACCCAGCTAGTTAGAAGGAACCACGAGCTATTGGATCTCTTCAGACCAGCTCTCCAAGCGGGCAACCCTGAGACGCTCTTCCGACATCTTAACGCCTTCGTGGATTGGAACCTCCGCCCTGATTCTACAGTCTTGTCTGCCTCACCCTGTGTGGTACAAGCACTTTAGGTAAAGTATAATTAGAACATTTCAGTTCAGGTTTTGTGAAACTTACAGTCTGCGGCCTTGGAACCAATCAGCAGTTGAGTGACAAGTCCCTTCGGCAGCAGCGGACAGTCAGTCTCTCGGCAGCACACCAACTCCGACTCGTTATCAGTTAAGTCACATTTCTGTAAGCAAAGGAAGATCACGTTAGGGGCACGTAAGTCAAACAAGTTGTTATTGACCGACACATAAAAGAAAGAACAATACCTGTGGTGCAACACCTCTACCCGCGGCCTTCTTCGCTCTCCGGCAGTTGGCGAATGATTTGCATACACCGTCCATCCCTGTGTCCATTAGTGTGCAGTTACTTCCTGCAAAGAAACACAGACACACCAGAGTTACACAACGTGACAATGAAGATTCTACCCACAATCCAGAAATAATGTGCGCCAGTGGAATATTTCATGTTTGCCGATCTACAAACTGTATGAGGCATCGTGAAGAATTTCAAGTGATAAAATTTCAAACACTCCGCAGCCGATGGTGTTTCACTCAACGACTCGCTGCCTTTTTCAATAACGGTATTGTGGTGATGGAAATTAATGAAATAAAATCAACTCTTAACGTCCAGAATACCATATGAATACAATACATGTCTCCTTACATAAAATAAATAATAAACTCATACATACGAATACAGTTTTCATTAAAACATCCCAAGTACATCAACACTTTACACGACAACACTTTAAAAAACATCCACACTAACTATGATAAACAATCCATTGGTTTCGAGGGGGGCATCTTATATAATTGCCTCCCAAATGACATTGAAAACCAAAAAAAATGGGTAAATTTAAATAATTTTATTATTATTTTTTATTCTAGATAAACAAAGCAATGAACTAGAATAGCGCTGTATCATACAAGTATAATATTTCGTTTACTTTTAGTGTATTTATATTATTCCTAGTAAAATGAGTGAAAATTTAATTTAATTTTTACTGGAATTAAAAAAAAAATTAAATGAACCATTGCAACGCCTACTGGATTTGTAATGAATGATGATTAGGTTCTGGGTACAGTACCTTCGAAAACCAGAGGGCAGCAGATGATCTGAATGTTGTTCTCTGAAGCGCTTATCTGAAAAATAAATTAAGCTTTAGTCTTCATTGTGATATTTATTAAAAATACAATATTATTATGATTTGAAGATGGTGAAAGAGAAAAAGCCACAGAAAAAAAAGAAATTAAGAATTGATTACATCAACTACAGCTGAACCAGCTTCGGATAAACCATTTTACCGGCCGATCTTTCGTCTGATTAATATTATTATATTTATATCCGTTTATGTTATTCAAAAAATATAAATAAAAATCATCTTAAAAAAGCCCTATTACTACCCAACAATAAATGTTTTCCAAGATTTCCCGGTTCCCCCACTTACAAAAATTTATGACAAAATTACACTATTTCAATTACATAAAGATTTCTTTAATAAAAATAATTTACCACAATTAAATATTTGTAAAATAATAATATCTGTCAATTACGAGTAAATATTAGTAAAAAAAAGATAGTTAGTTGGTACTAGTGGCTCCTATATATTTAGGACTAAACGTGCCACTAGTACGAACCACAACAGTATAGCCAGTGGCGTAGCGTGGGGTGGGCGGGGGGGGGCGGGGGGGGGGGGGGGGCGGCCCGCCCCGGGCGGCACTTTTAAGGGGGGCGGCAAATTTTCACAATAAATAATAATCTTGGAAAAATTTAAACCATTTCAAATCATTATTTGAACATTTACGTTTACGTTTACTTTCGTTTACGAATCCAACTCTTTTGTTAATTCATTAAAAATTTCAATAACTTCATTTTTTTTTAAGCTGCGAATTTCGCAATTCGTAGGAAAACCGTACGCATATTATGAGAGTAATACTAATTAAAGCTGATAACTCGCAAACAGATTCACTCTTAATTAAAATCAGAACTGTGTTCAGAATGTATTAACGACTGAATTTCAGTTGTGTATTCATCTGCTGATACATTTCGAAAGAGACCATTATTTTATTCGAAGTGCAGTTATAAAATTCTAGTAGTAGATTATGTATGTGCTGCCAGAATTAAAGAGAAACCATTTTCATATTCTGGGTGTAGTTTTAATTCGGCAAATACAGATTTAACTTGACCCGTCTAATCACAGGATACGCACATTATCCCACACATTTAATTTTAAAATAAAATTGTGAAATTATGTCCAACACATTTAATTTTAAATAAATTTGTAATTGCAATAAAAAGTTAAGATACTGTTTTATAACATTTTTTAAGAAAAGGAATCTGTATTTAAAATTTAAAGATTATTCTATTTTAGATACTTTAATTCGAATATTCGCAGGCGTGTATTTTTGAGCCAATTCACATTTCCAATATGAAAATTTTAATGTTTAGAAACAATAATGTTCTAATAAGCACGTTGAAAAAATTATTTTATCTAGATTTTAGAACAGTTTTGTTTTAATAAAAAGGAACATTGAATGGGAAGAACCGGAAATTTTGTACGCAAACATTGATAGGCAAAAGTTTATAGATATTTTTTTCTTATTATTCGAAGGGTTAAACCAGTTTTCAGGATGTAAAATTCCATTTGAGAATTCATCTGCTGACAAAATTCAAAGGAAAACATTATTTTATTCGAAGTTCAGTTATTAAATTCTAGTTGCAGACTCTGTATGTGCTACCAGAATCAAAGAAAAACCATATTCGTGTTCTGAGTGTACTTTTAATTCGCCGCATACAGATTTAATTCAAACCAATTTTTTGTTGAGAATGTAAATTTCCAGTTGTGGATTCATCTGTTGACATATTTCGATGGAAAACATCCTCTTATTCGTTATAATATTCTGTTTGCAGACTATGTATGTGCTGCCAGAATCAAAGAAAAACCATTTTCATGTTCTGAGTGTAGTTTTAATTCACCGCATACAAACTGGTTTTGTGTTCAGAATACAACGATAATTTCACCCGTCTGCTTGGTTCAATATATTCACACGTCACAATCCGGAAGCCTCAGTTTCACGGGTAAATTCTGAAATCGTCACTTTGGATCGAGATTGTAAAATACCTATGAAAGATAGCTTTCATATTTCAAAGACAATAAGATCATTATTTCGTTCTCTTTCTGGTTAAAAGAAAAAATACATATGTTTGCATGATAGGAAGGGAGATATATAGCTTTTAAAATGTAAGATCGCTCGGGACGTTTTTGGTCTTATGAAAGTATAACACTATTACGTGTTTTGGGATGTATTTATTCCTAAACAAGCAGACGGGTTAAATAACGGGTTGCAGATTTAATATAGATAAATATAGTTCAGTTATAATATTCTGTTTGCAGATTATGTATGTGCTGCCAGAATCAAAGAAAAACCATTTTCATGTTCTGAGTGTAGTTTTAATTAACCGCATACAAACTGGTTTTGTGTTCAGAATACAACGATAAATTGCATCGAGTGAAGCTTTACATTTGAGTTAGATAATGCTGTAAAATTCTGAGAAATTGATTGTTGCGTGTGTAACTATTGTTTGGGGACTCTAACGCAGTATCAATCAATCAACTTTGGAGTAGTATTTATATACATGATTTTCGTTGGAAGAATACTCGTTAAATGTGATTATTAAAAAAATCCGGCTCGTTTATAAATAGGTCGTAATAAAAAAATAGGATTTCCATATACAACCCCACCTCTCCCCACCGCTTGAAGTCCCAAATAAGGGGGCGGCGAAATTTTCCTCCGCCCCGATGTTCTGAGTGTAGGTTTAATTCACCGCAAACAGATTTAATTAAAACCAGTTTTGTGTTCAGAATGTACATGCCGGCAGAATCAAAGAAAAACGCTTTTCATGTTTTGAGTGTAGTTTTAATTCACCGCGTACAGATTTAATCAAAACCAGTTTTATGTTTAGAATGTAATTGCCGGCAGAATTAAAGAAAAACCATTTTCATGTTCTGAGTGTAGCTTTAATTCACCACTTACAGATGTAATTAAAACCTGTTTTGTGTTCAGAATATATGTGCCGCTAGAATCAAAGAAAAACCATTTTTATGTTCTGAGTGTAGTTTTGATAAACCGCATATTTATTTTAATTTAAACCAGTTTTGTGTTATCAATATATCAATAAGTTGCCGATTCATCGTGTACCGAGTGAAGCTTTGCATTTGAGTTGCATTCCACACGTATGCGCGATGAAGATGCGAAATTCTATTACAAGCATACAATTCTCGATTTCTGAGAGCAGTTATATACAGTTTATACTCGGCACATAGGATTATAAAAATAGGCATAAAAAATATGATATCTACCCCCCCCCCCCCCGGTCAGCGTTTGAAAATATGCGGAAAAAGTACCTGTAGAAGTTAGGGGGGGGGCGGCAAAATTTTCCTCCGCCCCGGGCGGCCGAAACCCACGCTACGCCACTGAGTATAGCATCAATATATATATTCAAGGGTATAAAATTATTTAATAAATTACCTCTTGATATACGATCGGAAGTAAACTACGACAAATATTAAAAAAAAAATAATTAAAATACTCTAGTACCACCTCATAACTTTACTTATAGTTTAGAAATATGTTTTTCATTATCAATTCTTTGAATTATTTATTTACTAACCTATATTTTTATCACTTTTATCCGTATTTTCTCATAAAATGACTTATATTTTTTTTGTTTTAATTTAAACAAATGTAAAAATATTTAGGTATCCTCTCCTAAACACAAGCAGCTGCCTTATTAGGAGAGTGTTTGAAATATTGATATTATATTATGTTGTAAAATTGTAACCTTGTTAAATGTTTTGAAGGGTTATGAATAACAACAGTTCTTTAAAGCAATGAATTTATTTATATTAATCAAATATATCGGGAGACAATCGTTCGAGCCGCGACACACAATTGACAGTTATAAGTACACACAATTCAATATAGATGGAGCTCACGTCGCTTCGTATTATCTTAACACCTCCCCTCGAAGTCGTGAGCGAGTATTCCTATTCCTATTCTTACATACTCTCATTTCATCATTTGTGGTTGGATCATTTAATTCTATATTTATTTGTTCATGGTCAGTATCTTCTTCTTCATCAAGTATTTCTTTGTACTCATCCTTGAATGCCGTTTCATTTATGAATTTTACATCTCGAGTTACAACGATTTTTCTCGTCTTAGGATCATGTATTCTATAAGCTTTAGATTGAGTATCATAGCCCACAAAAACTCCTAATTGTGACCTTGAATCAAACTTGCCTTTTTTGAGGTCCTTTATCTTTATAATATGCTTTAGATCCAAACACGTGCATGTAGATTACTGTAGGCTTCTTCCCATTCCATAGTGTATATGGTATATTGCCACTTAAAGCTGTAGTTGGGCACCTATTTCTGACATAATTAGCAGTATTCACTGCTTCCGCCCAAAAAGAAGGAGGGCTTCCTGCTTGTCGCATCATACAGCGCGCCGTCTCGACCAGAGTACGGTTTTTCCTCTCTGCAATCCCATTTTGTTGAGGCGTATAAGGCGCTGTTAATCTTCTTCTAATTCCTTCTTTTTTCAAGTACTCGTCGAATGTATTGTTGATGTATTCTCGCCCATTATCTGACTGAAGATATTTTATTTTCTTCCCTGTCAAATTCTCTGCAAAAGCCTTGTACGATTTGAACACGCTTAACACGTCGCTTTTGTTAGCTATAAAGTAGACTTCGCACCATCTAGACTTGTCATCGATAAAAGTAACGAAGTACTTCTTACCGCCATAAGACTCATGTCTCATCGGACCACACACGTCCGAATGCACTATTTCTAGTAACTCGCTTGTGCGATCTTCACATCCTTTAGAAAAAGGCGTGCATGTCTGCTTCTCTCTTATACAAATCTCACATTGAGACAATTTTTCACTGTCTTTGATGTTTAGCCCATGTACTAAGCCACTTTTTGCCATGGCTTTCAAATCACGCTCATTAAGGTGTCCGAGACGCTGGTGCCACATATCTATAAGTGTCTCTGGGGTCGCAGCTATATTGACAGCATTTTCGCTCATCCGAACATTATACAAATTACCAACACGGTCAGCACGCATGTGAATTTTGTCATTTTTATCAATCACGATTGCGTCATTTTTTCTGAATCGAACTTCAAACCCATAATCCGTCATTTTTGACACTGATAATAGATTAGTACGTAGATCCGATACATAGAACACTTTTTCTATATCTATTTGGCGTTCTTCACTGCCCGTGTCCACTGAGATACTGACTTTACCCGTACCCGTAATTTGTGTTTTTTCACTATTAGTTGCTAAATTAAGCTCAGAGTTTATCTGTGTGAAATTCTTAATCACTTGCTTTTGGTTGCACATATGACTAGTGCACCCGCTGTCAATACACCAAATAGGATTAATTTGCTCACCCAACATCACCTCTTCGGTGGTGCTTAATAACATTGTTGTCTTCTGCTCATTATTGCTATTGCGTTCTAACTGTTGTGCACTCTGTTTATACTTATTGCCACTGATATTTTTGATCTTACACTCTTTTGCTAAATGCCCACGACGACCACACCGGTAACACTCAATGTAATTCTTATTATCGCGGTGGTCATGATTCTTCTTCTGAAAGGCATTTTTATTGAAACGTTTGACAAACATAGCCCCTTGGTCAACAATTTTAGATTGACGACCCTCAAAATCTTCGATAATTTTGATTTTCAGCATTTCCGTTGATGGCAAATCATCACGAGATTCGATTGCCGTTCTAAACATATCGAAAGAATCCGGCAAACTATACAGCAATAATATGGCTAAAAGTTCATCAATAACGATCAATCCGATCTCTTTGAGTTTTTTGACAACATCAAAGAAATCCGCTATGTGTTTACGTAGGTCACTTTCTTCCTGCATACGAGTCAAAACCAATTTTTTCAACAAAGAGGCCTTCCTTGCGGGTCCACTCGACTGATACATAGACTTTAGGTTGTCCCATATATCTTTAGAAGTTTCTAAGCCATCCAATGCAGCTAACTCACTCGGACTGACTGCCAATAATATATCCGATTCAGCCTTTCCGTCCATTTTAATCCATTCTGCATACTTAGGGTCCATTGATGACGGTTTAGGTAATGATCCCGATACGTACTCCCACAAATCATTTTTCTTTAGAATAGCACGCATATGTATCTTCCAGGTGTCATAGTTATTTGCAGTTAATTGATCAATTTTAATAGAAGCAGCCATTTCGAAGTTTCTTCAACTCCAAAAAACAATAGAACGTATTTGCATTCCAACGATGTAAACAATACGGAACGTAAGTCCGCGTCACCTTAGCAATGCTCACTAACAAGATGGCGCCGTTTACCGTTTATAATTTTGTTTACGCAAAAAACTGTTCTCGCTTATAACACTGCAAATCCCACTAATTGTTCACGAAATTGTTTATATTTCACTTACTGGGCCCATAACCTGAAGGGTTGTGAATAACAACAGTTCTTTAAAGCAATGAATTTATTTATATTAATCAAATATATCGGGAGACAATCGTTCGAGCCGCGACACACAATTGACAGTTATAAGTACACACAATTCAATATAGATGGAGCTCACGTCGCTTCGTATTATCTTAACATGTTTCAATAAATAAATAAATAAATAAAATGTTAGTCACTCTTCTAAACAGGTTTTCGTTTTCCCTCGTTTGCTGTTTTTTTTATTAATAAGTTTTAATTCTTAAATCTAACTGTAGTTCAAAAAAAAACCAACTAATTAAAAAAAAATCTGAACTTTAAGTGGCAAAAACAAAAGGTGAAAGCCAAATTTATAAAATCATGATGAAAAACTATCTGATCTAGAATTAGTGCACTGGATGATGTTGTTATCGATATTGTATTTAACCGATTTCGGGTTTTCAGCAATGTCTTATATGAGTGTCAAGATGCATATATTATTTGTAAATTTCTGTGGTCCTGGTGGTTATTTTCCTTAAAGTCTATTTTATCTCCCGGCCTGTGAGACTAACTTGCCAATGGTCATAGTTCTCAGACTCGCAGTGAAGGTGGGAGGGCAAACTTGTTGTTTAATCAGATCACTTGGAATTTCGACTTGTGTTCGTTTATGCATGCATAAAAGATACCAAATTGCGTGCGATAATCCTCTTATGAAAGGGATAATAATTAGTGAAATTAATGTGCATTTCTGCATTTATTTTAAGTATGTTCACAATGTAGCTGGAAAACTTGGTATCTATACACAGAATCTATTGACTAATCATTCAAGGTGACCTGAGCAACAAGAAAGAGAAGAACTAAGAATGGGATTGGAGCTTACAATGCTGACCAACGCATTAGATCGAAATATTTTCAAAAACAGTTCATTTTTTCATTAACAGGACAAAATACCCTAAAATATATTCAGAATCTTAACGACATAACGTCGCCTCAGTTTTTAATTGTCCAAACGACCATTTGAAAATTTTACAAGAGTAGAAGGTTTTCTTTCATTATTTCAATGAAAAATTATGGAAGTGCTTAAGGTAATGCTGTTTCCATAAAGGCAAAGGTCTCAATAATTTAAATAATTCTAAGTTAAGAGATTAACTATAATTGTTTATACTTTATTTTTAGTTTTAAAGTGTAGATTGAGCAAAAACTAAAATGGTCGTTTGGACAATTAAGAACTGAGGCGACGATAAGTAAAGAAGCCGTGTATACTAATTGCGACTCGCGACCCGTGTATTACCTACTGTCGAATTTACTTTATAAAAGAAGAAGAAAAATAATGTGGGAATCTTAACAATGTAAGTAAAGAAAGCGTATAAACAAATATACGCCCGGGGCACGGCGTATTGGACGAATGTACGGTTGAATTCGCCCTAGCAGGCCTTGAGTTTCGACCTTTCCGCCGCGTTCATTTTGATAATTTCTGAAGAACGTGTAAAAAATATTTAAGATGTATCTAAATTTTTCCCTCCTGAAGTTATTAATTCATTGTCTAGAAAAATAAAATCTGGTGCTAAGCGGCGCTAAGCACCAGATTTTATTTGATTGCTTAGATTTTTTTTTAGATTGCTTGTTCCTCGACTAAAACATCGTAAAACCTATTAATTTACGTAATTAAGGCAAGTAATGTTATTTTGGAACATAGTTTATTGTTCTAGGAATGTGTTTCGGTCAATACAATATACGATAGCTCAAAATTAATCCACAAAACATTCAATTCAAAATTGAAAATCGTGTTTTGTTACGAAATTTCCGTATTTTTCTTGGAATTTGTCGGCCTTTGACAGGTTTTAAACGAACAAATCAAAACTTCTGTTTATCTTACTCAATTTTAAATATCAAACAAAACAAAATAACGCCACTCACTCCTATCAGACTGAAAGTTTAACCTGTCATGGGTCGGGCCTGAGGGGGCCCGCTTCCCTTCCCTTTCCCTAACAAAGCACCACTTTGAATTTTGAATTGAATGTTTTGTGAATTAATTTTGAGCTATCATAGATTTTATTGACCGAAACACATTCCTAGAACAATAAACTATGTACCAAAACAATATTACTTGCGTTAATTTGATAAATTGATAGGTTTTGCGATGTTTTCATCAAGTATCACGCATCAGATTTGCATCGCGGCAAAAAAATGCAGATAAATTATTTAAAAATATTCTGGTGTTGCCAGGTGAATGAAACTAGTGGCTATATCATCAATGATGTTGGCGCAAGCGATTCTGACCCTGTTTTTTATACAAATTCTGAACACTGAAGGGTCAAAATCGCATTCAAAATTTTTTTTTCGAAATTTTTTCCGCGTGCATGCGCACACACCGCCCGCATTTTCGCGTTTCGCGAGAGAAATTGTCGGTCCTTCGGGGCCCCCTGAGAATGGGGGCCCTGGGCACGGGCCCCGTGTGCCCTTATGGTGAAGACGGTATTGCTTAGCGCTAACTTTATTTTTGAACAACGGGTTATAAAATTTGAAATCGTTGTATGTAAATAATATAAATGGTGGGGTATTTTTTTATTAATCTTAAATATAAAGAGCTTACATCCCCAGGGGTGTGTTCGAATAGAAAAAGTATTAGGCCGGTTACAGTGCTCGACCGACGGTCGGTGCGTACGGTCGGTCCTGACGATACTCATGCGCACGGTCGGTCCTGACGATACGTATACCACCGACCGACCGTCGGTGCGTACCGTCAGTTCACGCTTGACCAACAAGCTGACCAGACGTCGTACGCGAAATTAATTAATTAATAGCTGCTTATTATCTTTGTAGACGTATTAGGAACAGAAGACGTAGATATCACGTACACCCGATCGTCGCCCAGAGAGCATTTCTAGCTCGTCGGTCGACCGACGGTACGGATGCGCACGCGCTCGACCGACGATTCTCATACGCACTGCGTAGCGATATACGCATGCGTACGCTCGGTCCTGCACTGAACGATTTATGAATTTTCATACAAATGACAAGCGCGACCGATGTACGCACTGACCGTCGGTCGAGCACTGTAACCGCCCTTTTAGTTACGAATTCACAGGAAACGATTAAAATGTGAGTTTTGAGCAAACAAAAATTATTAGTTATTATTTTTTAATTTATAAACTAACGTTTAGACAAGATTTTTATGCATAGCACAAATGGTAACAATTATTATAAGCAATTATTATCAGCCTGAAACACTCAACTACATTGAAAAATCTTCCGAGAAAAGATGCCAACGGGACTTGAACCCGTGACCTTCTGATTGCCGGTCGGATGCTCTGACCACTGAGCTATGGCGGCTTATCAAATACCCGCCAAATAATTCAATATATACTAGTGTTTCATTAAACCCATTATAAATTTTTAAGGATATTTTTTTTCAATTGGTTGCTTGGGCGTTACTTCGTTAGTCACCAAACACGGCTAAGGCCACAGCAAGCAACGTTTCAATCCTGAATGGTAGTCTAATATTTTTAAATTTTTAACCACCTCTCATACCCTTTTCCTTCCCAAAACTTTATGTCTTTCCTTTCCGTAAAAACACTCCACACAACATTCTCAAAGATGATAAAGGCCCCAAGGGAAATCTCAGGGCCTCCTGTGGGGGGCTAATGTAAAAAAGTAAAAAGGGTTGAGACTATCTTCCATTCTGCAAATGTGCGGCAAATATGATGATCCGACAGTTGATTCGCCCACAATTGCCCCCCCGAAATGATATTTACTATAAAATAATATGTTTTTACCTCATTACTGTATTGTACTTCATGAATTGAGTGAAGCAAATCAACAAACGTGCGTTGACTGCTGCGTTGCATTACTCAACCGGCACAATAATGAAGGGAATTTAAATCGAATCATTACCTGTGATGAAAAGTGGATCCTGTACGATAATCGGAAGTGCTCATCGCAATGGCTGAACCCTGCCAAACCAGCCAAACCATGTCCCAAGCGAAAATTGACTCCAAAAAAGTAACTTGTGAGCGTTTGGTGGACAAGAGCTGGTGTCGTTCACTACAGCTTTGTTAAATCTGGCCAGACGATTACGGCAGATGTCTATTGTCAGCAACTGCAAACTATGATGGAAAAGCTAGCTGCTAAACAACCGAGGCTGGTTAATCGCTCTAGGCCACTGCTGCTTCACGACAATGCTAGACCACACATTGCACAACAGATGGCTACCAAATTAGAGGAGCTTCAATTGGAATGTCTAAGACATCCACCGTACTCTCCGGACCTTGCCCCAACAGATTACCATTTTTTTTAAATTGGAATAACTTCTTGCAAGGGAAAAAATCCAACTCCGAGGTCCAAACCGCCTTCAAAGATTTTATTGATTCCCGTCCGAATGTTTTTTTTAGTAAAGGTATCGATGATCTACCTATGAGATGGAAAAAGTGCATAGATAGCAATGGTACATACTTTGATTAAATAAATATATTATATTTAAAAAAATCGACTTTATGTTCCTCCCATACAAAACGCCAATTTCATATTTTTTTTATTTTTTATTTATTTATTTATTTCTTTTTATTTAAGTTTTTATTCCAGCAGGACTGGAAGGGTAGTGCAATCCCAGTCTGCCATATTACATAAGCAACTATAAAAGAAAAAAAATGTTTAAATATTAGGTAGGTACCTAATTAAAACATAAAATGAAAACAAATTTCATCACAGCTAATATATATTATAGTCAAGTACTTTTTTCGTTGAATGAAAATATGTTTTCATTTGAATGAAAATATGTTTTATTTTCTGTTATTCGGCAGTACATCCTCACTGCACATCCATTCGGGGTCACTTAGTTATATTTTGTCCAATAAGGTATACCGTATTTTCCCTAAGCCGATTGCATATTGTAAATAAGTAAGCAGGGGAATGCATGATCCGCTGACAATTATTGTAAGCGGATTAACTGTCATGGGACCCGCAAATATACCCTATAATATTTAAAAATTAGTAAATTTTGGAATAACACAAATCAATCAAATAAAATTTAACGCTAGTCGAGAGCCTTACCAAAAATGACAAAACTAGTAATGAAAGAAATATTTTATAAATAAATATTTCTAAAAGTGAACAAAACTAGGATGTAAGTAATAATTTTTATGTAAATAATTTAACGAAATTACGTTAAGATTTTTTTTAAATATAATATGTAATCAAATAAAATTTATTTGCGCATGCCGGGTTCGAACCCGCGACCTCCGGATTGTGAGTCAAGAGTCTTACCCACTGGACTACGGAGGTCGTCTAATATATACATATTGTATATAAAAAAATCTTAACGTAATTTCGTTAAAATCCAGTCCTGCTGGAATAAAAACTTAAATAAAAAGAAATAAATAAATAAATAAAAAATAAAAAAAATATGAAATTGGCGTTTTGTATGGGAGGAACATAAAGTCGATTTTTTTAAATATAATATATTTATTTAATCAAAGTATGTACCATTGCTATCTATGCACTTTTTCCATCTCATAGGTAGATCATCGATACCTTTACTAAAAAAAACATTCGGACGGGAATCAATAAAATCTTTGAAGGCGGTTTGGACCTCGGAGTTGGATTTTTTCCCTTGCAAGAAGTTATTCCAATTTAAAAAAAATGGTAATCTGTTGGGGCAAGGTCCGGAGAGTACGGTGGATGTCTTAGACATTCCAATTGAAGCTCCTCTAATTTGGTAGCCATCTGTTGTGCAATGTGTGGTCTAGCATTGTCGTGAAGCAGCAGTGGCCTAGAGCGATTAACCAGCCTCGGTTGTTTAGCAGCTAGCTTTTCCATCATAGTTTGCAGTTGCTGACAATAGACATCTGCCGTAATCGTCTGGCCAGATTTAACAAAGCTGTAGTGAACGACACCAACTCTTGTCCACCAAACGCTCACAAGTTACTTTTTTGGAGTCAATTTTCGCTTGGGACATGGTTTGGCTGGTTTGGCAGGGTTCAGCCATTGCGATGAGCACTTCCGATTATCGTACAGGATCCACTTTTCATCACAGGTAATGATTCGATTTAAATTCCCTTCATTATTGTGCCGGTTGAGTAATGCAACGCAGCAGTCAACGCACGTTTGTTGATTTGCTTCACTCAATTCATGAAGTACAATACAGTAATGAGGTAAAAACATATTATTTTATAGTAAATATCATTTCGGGGGGGCAATTGTGGGCAAATCAACTGTCGGATCATCATATTTGCCGCACATTTGCAGAATGGAAGATAGTTTCAACCCTTTTTACTTTTTTACATTAGCCCCCCACAGGAGGCCCTGAGATTTCCCTTGGGGCCTTTATCATCTTTGAGAATGTTGTGTGGAGTGTTTTTACGGAAAGGAAAGAGATAAAGTTTTGGGAAGGAAAAGGGTATGAGAGGTGGTTAGAAATTTAAAAATATTAGACCACCATTCAGGATTGAAACGTTGCTTGCTGTGGCCTTAGCCGTGTTTGGTGACTAACGAAGTAACGCTCAAACAACCAATTGAAAAAAAATATCCTTTAAAATTTATAATGGGTTAAAAAAAAATGAACTATTCGTCATATATTTGAAGTAAATTTTCGAGTTCTGTGAAAGTTTTATTCAAGTTCTGTGATATTTCATTTTTATGATGCAACTGGATTATAATGTTATAATAACAGAACTTGTGTAGAACTTACAAAAAATGTGAATATTATCTTAAAATATTTTATGAATTATTCAAATTTTTTAAAACAACTCATCCTTAGTCTTCGAACTCGATCAGTTCGAAAACGAAAGTTCAAATAAAAAAAAATACATCTTCCACACAGTAACCAGTTTCCCGCTTGAATCCACCACTACTTTCCCGGACACCATGCATATATATTATTGTATCATAATACATAATATGAAATTTTTCTTTATGTTTTTCTTACTTATCTTTTTGTTATTGTTTGAAATATTTTATCATTTGATTACATACATAATAATTTATAAATTAATATGATTTCCCTCACCAACCACAAGATCCTTGTCTCTTTATGGTGTGAAACGGCTATTTTTATATTCATTGCAGCACTGTATAACATGTAAAATAAATGTACACACTTATTGTAAAAACATACAAATATTAAATAAATAAATAAAAAGTTTAAACAAATGTATTTATAAAAGTACCTACATAATCGTCTATTCAACCCTTATATTATGCACGATAAATATGTCAAGTTGTCAAAGAAAATCAAAGACAAAAATATTTTTTTCTTTGTGTGATTAATAAAAAAAATCATTTTCGATTCATCAAAGTAGTAATTACTAACCGCAAAATAAACTTTAATCGTTTAAATACATGCTTTGAGATGAAAAAGACCTAATTTCCATTGAAATATATTCCTTTTTGACAAAACTCAAAAAAAAAAAATTTATACCCCTGAGAACGGTGATTTTCTGTGAACATAATTACACGTGAGTTTCACGGTAAAATCGACGTCTTACGACTTGACACGAGAAATAAATGCCGCGGAATAAGATTAGAAGAGGCGTTATGAAATTATTTACAGATTCGTCGAGGATTTTACGTTTCCAAATTCATGAAACGACACGGGCGACGTTACGTGAATGTACGAAACTAAAATCACCCAATTTGAAAATATTCAAAGGTCTGCTACGCTCTTAACATCCTGTTGACAAACTGCTTTATTGCGGTTTAACGGGATTGTACCTTGAAAACCAATAAAAAAATATGTAGAAAGTATAATTGCTGTAATTGTAAAAACTTCTTATTTTCAGAGATAAAGGGAATAACAGTACCCGTGGAAAAGTGCCTTCACTGGCGGCCTTCATCGCTGACTGGCAGTTGGCAAATGGTTTGTATACCCCCGCTATTCTTGTGTTCTTTACTGTGCAAACGCTTCCTGTAAACAAACAGACACACCAGAGTTACACAATACAACACGAAGATAAAGATTCTATCCACAATCCAGAATTAATTTGTTTCGGTGTAATATTTTAGGGTTGATTTTGCCGGCCTACGGTTTAAGGTATCTTCAAGAATTCCTAATGATTGAATTGCAAATATTCAGAGCCGTTCGTATTTTGCCTCATTTACTTGTTGCCCTATGCAATGACTATACAGGTGTCCGGGGGTAAAGTGCATTAACTTCGGGAGGTGATTCTACATTATGGTAGTAGTAAAAAGATAAATAACTTTTTATGAAATTCCAACTTTTTTTTTCCCATACAAAAAAGATACCTACTAAAAATCCTTAGTGTAAGGTAGCACTTACCCAAGTTAGCTTGCCGTGGGCATTTGTTGCAACGTTGCTTTGGTGTTATTTGGCCTGTATCCATGGAAACCGTTTGAAAACAATAACAAGACAGAGAATTTGACGTTTATACAGATCGTGTGTTTTAAACCAATTGAACACTTAACTAATGTCATCGCTTTTAAGTGGTTTCACAAATTTTCAAAATTTCCACCTTCAGCTTGTAAGCAAGCATGTAAACATAAAATAATATTATTATCAATTCTTACGTTGTGGCGTATTTCATTAATGAACGTCTGCCCGTTCTTTGTTGGTAAAGTAAGGCATTTTCCTAATAATTTAATAACAAAATTATGCAGTATTGGCACAATAATTCAATGATAAAATTACACACAAATAAACACCATTTTTACAGCTAGGCAGGTTAAGCATGTCTACAACTAAGTAAACAAAAGTAAATCTGAAAAAAATACGCACTGAATGAAGTTGTTCCTTTAATTCAGTCTTAATAAATACACACTAGATAAAGACACATTAAATCAACAAGTTTTGACTAACAATAAAGTTTTTAAAGTGAAACACTACTACGCGAATAAAATTGTTACATTCGAATTCAACACTGACACTGAGCGCTTGGAGCGGGGATTCGGCAACAATGTAAAATAATAATGCCACCCGCACACGCTGGTCTAATTTTATCTTTTTACCAGAAAACTACCCCTAAAAGTTGGAATTTCGAAAATTATTTGTCTTTTTTACTTGTACTATCATCTAGGACCACCTCCCGAATTAAATACCCCCGGACACCCTGTATTGTAGTGATGAGGGAGCCTGAGATACCAACGAACCACCACATCGCCTACTGGATTTGTAATGAATGATAATTAAGTTCTGGGTACTGTACCTTCCACAATGGTCGATGGAGGGCAGCAGACGGCCTGGACGGTGCCCTCTGCATCGCATGTCTAAAAACAAAAACAGTTTTGTTATTATTTATATCATTCAAGTAACAGATATTATCAATAAAGATTATTTAATAACAAATATTCAAATAAAATTGAAGTTTAATGTATATTTTAAATTACATCTTAGAATTTAATTTAAAATATAAATTATACTTCATTTACGTAGGAATAATTTATTTGTATAACTTTAATTTGGAAATTAACTTAAAAATTTTATGAATAACAGTAACTCTGTGAAATAACTGTATGATGATGAAAATCTGTCTGATTTAGCACACAATATTGTGATTTACAGTATTTACACTAATTTACAGTCTACATCCACTTAATGTAGACGTACTTTTAATTTTACACAACTGATAAATATTCATAAATGTACGGTAAATTATAATGATCTAGCAAAAATCTAAACAGCATTGAAGCGATTTTGTTGAAGTGGCTAATAATATTTTGAGTGTCTAGTTGCATAAATAGTCGCATTAATTTCTTTCCATAGGCTGAGTATTAATAATCAATCTTTGTTTATTATAATTTTCATAAAATCATTAATATAAATTTGTTTTTCTCATTGCCCTCCTTTTTTTATGGATGTCATTTTTGCCAGAAAGTAGATTGATTTCAAACAGTTAGCTGGAGTATTTATTACTAATAAATAGTAAATAGTAAACGTGTAATAATTTACTGGTATTTAAAATAAAGGACGGAACCTTACCTGTGGCAAAGTGCCTTTATAGAAGGCCTCCTTTGCGGTCTGGCAATTGGCAAATGATCTGCAAACTCCCACCATTCCTGTGTCCACCATTGTGCAGTTACTCCCTGCAAGCAATCAGACTCACCAGAATTACATAAAACAACACAACATGACGATTCTACTCACAATCCAGAAACAATATGCGAATGCTACGTTCCAGAGGTATCTTCAAGAATTCCTAATGAAACGGTTGCAAATATTGAATATAGTTATCTGGGACTAATAGTAGTCAATAAATTTAAATAAGATAAACAAGAGGGCTAAAATTTGTAACCAGCTCCGATCTTTAGCGATTAATTTACTTAAATTTATATTTGTTTTGTCCCACTGTACCCTTTAAAACTATTTATTTTCTATGGTCGAATCCATCCTTAGACATGGATTACGAACTTGAGGGCACACAAGAATTATTAATATTATATGTATACAAAATTGACAAACTGCTGTAATAAAAAAAATAGTATCACTGAATATTTACAAACAAAGAAGTAATCTAAAACTACTGTATGCAGAAAAAGCAAGTACAAAAAGCAACTGGTGCATAATCACCCCACAAGATTCACAGAAAATAAGGACCTCATAACTCCAAGAACAACAAATAAGTATGGAAACCGAACGCTTAAATACTTAATACCAAAGATTTTCAATAAATTCAATATTTTTTTTAAACCTCACAATAATAAGAGACCCTGCCCCCAAAAACACTAAGCGTTGGTTAATAAGTGACGAATAAATGTATCTCTGAACATCTCAACATACCTGCAAATAAATATTAATAATTTGATTAAGGTAGTTAACAAGTATTAAAAATAAAAATAATAAAACTATTATTTTGTAGAACCTACAGACAAGCCGTCAAGTGGCAGCTTTTACATTAATCTTGCATCAAACACTTATTTTCTTGAATGAAAAATATAATAATAAATAAATAAAAATAAACTCAAGAGCCGTTAGTATCCCACCTCAATGACTCGCTGCCTTTTGCATTGACAGTATTGTGGTGATGATGGAGCCTAGGAAATCAATGAACCATACTATTTCTTACTGGATTTGTAATGAATGATGATTAAGTTCTGGGTACCGTACCTTCAACAATTGTAGACGGAGGGCAACAGACGGCCTGAACGGAGCCCTCTACATCGCAAGCCTGAAAACCAAAACAGTTTTGTTATTATTTATGTCTGAAAAATATACATATTCCAATAAAATTCATGTTTTAATTGTATTTTATATTTACTTTAAAAAGTAAATTTTAAAAAAAATTCCAATGTGAATTTATTATTGAGATATGAAAGAGAAAAAGACACTGAAAATAAAATATCAGATCTTCTCCGAAAATCTACGCGAGACCTCTCGGGACTTTTATCAATGGAAATCTGTCTGATTCAGCATAAGTGCATACAATGATGTGATCTACACTAATTTACAGTATACGTCCCCTTACTAATAAACGCATTTTTAATTTTTCACAACTGATTAACACCCATTATGGAAAATGGTAATAACCTAGCTAGAATCTAAATAGCATTGTAGCGATTTTGGTGAAGTGGCTGATAAAATCGTGAGCGTCAAATTTCATTAATTTTTATGTTAATTTGTATGTTCCTGATGGATATATTCTCCATAGGCTGTTTTATCTCCTGCCTGCGGGACTAACTTGCCAATGGTCATTTTACTTATAGACTCATAGTCAAGGTGGGAAGGCAATCTTGTTGTTGAATTGAATAGCTTCAGATATCTGCAACAATTGCCACGCATTATTTCTATGTTGACAGGAAATCAGTCTTTGTTTATTACACACCGTTTCCATGAAACTATTCGTTTAAAATTGTTTTTATTATTATTTCCTTACACTCCCTATTCTTACAAAAATGATTTGGGAAAAACGGCTTGAAGATAGACAGATACCAAACAGTTGCATTTTGCTAGTGTAGTAATTAGTAATAGTTGGTAAAACTGCCGTGAGTTAAAAAATATTTTTTTTTTTTAATATTTTACATACAGGACACAACAGTTACCTGTGGCAGAATGCCTTTATAGGCTGCCTCCTTTGCTGTCTGGCAGTTGGCGAATGGTCTGCACACTCCCGTTTTTCCTGTGTTCACAACAGTACAGTTGTCACCTTCAAACAAACAGACACGTCAAGGTTATGCGACAAAACAAGACTATAAAGATTCTACCTGCAAATCCAGAAGTAATGTGAGTCAGTGGAATATTTAAGGATTGATGATTGCCGTTCTTCAGTGTGAGATATATTCAAAAATTCCTAGTGAAAATGTTGCAAACAGTCAGAACCATTGGTATTCCGCCTCAACGACTCGCCGCCCTTTGCAATATATAACAGTTTTGTGTAAATGAGAAAGCCTTACAACCAAATTTACAATCGTCTACTGGATTTATAATGTTTAAAGAATGAAGGCCAAACCTTCAAAAATCCCCTCGCAGCAGACAACTGGGACAGAGCCGTCTAAAATGCAAATCTGAAAATAAAAACAAAAAACATCATTAAAATAAACTTATATTTTTGTACCCATTAAGACTTTGTTGGTTTTGAAACATTTTGATTTTTTCATAAAAAATAATGATGTATACGAAGACTAAATAATACAAAAAACATTTATTAAAGCTGCTTATTTCATTGTGATTTTTATGAATGTTACAATGTTAGTAAGATTTAATTTATATAAAAAAAGAGAGACAGGCAGTAGTTACTATAAGAATGTCAAGTTGCGGCTTAACCTGAGGAGTTTTTCCTTTCAGGGCTGTTTCCACAGCAACGGGGCACTTTGATATACGAAGACACTTGCCGGTCCGCCCTGTAGCTGTCGAGCATTGATCACCTGCAAAAGCAACAAGACCGTTATACAAGAAGAGAGAATGATGAATTATTGAGAGAATGGTGAGTAAGTTCTGGGTACTATACCTTCAGCCACTGTCACCAGAGGGCAGCATATAATCTGAGTTGAACCCTCTACTCTGCAAATCTGAAAATACAATAGGCTTAGTCTTCACGATAAAACAAAACATGAAGATTCTTCCCACAATCCAGAAGTAAGTAATAAAGCCTTTTGCAATATATAACAGTTTTATGTTGATAAGGAAGCCTACACAACCAAACTTAATAATTATGAAAATAACAATGAAAAATTAATTATATTTAATTGTATTCAATATTATTCAGGTTTAAAGAATATGAAGGAGAAAGACACACAACAATTAGCGATAACATCTCCACCGAGAATAGAACCCGGAATCTTTCCTCGCTCTAAAAATAAGGCATTAATAACTGTGCTACTGAAAAACCTTATTTCAACCATTAAACCTTTCAATACTCTGATCTTCCCTCTAACTCTAAACCGTTTAATACTACGTAATATCTATTTTGGGTTATATTTGAGAGTTTTTAAATGGATTTTTTTTGTAGATTTAGAAGAAAGATTCAGAAAGTTTTAAAGTGGCATTATTTTTTAATTCATGAAATCGATGATTTAGCCTTAGTACACACAGAGTCGGTATGAAGTGGTACAGATTTCAAATCTAGGCAGGATTATTTAAGGTTTTCTTTACACAGTGCTAGCTCTACTTTAGTGGTGTAGTTACTTTCCTGCTTGTACTGTCCAAACGTGAATTTAGTAAGTTAATGCCCCCACCAAGTACAAGGATGCGCATGGAGGTGTCCATGAGCGGGCAGTGGACAATAACACCTACCCCGGTGCAGGTGGAGGAGACTGCTTGCAAAATATAATAATTTCTATTCCAGTCAACTAAACTGTTGGCTACTCTATCCACATGATGCCAGTGCTGCAGTTTCTAATATTATGAGTGTCAGGTTGCATTTCTTGACGCGTTCATTTCTACATTACTAATGGATATCTTCTTCGTAGTTTTTTTCTGCTGGTCTACGAATCTAACTTGTCAATGTCAAGGTGGGGATTGGAGATGGCAATCTTAATCTTAAATCGAAACACTTTGGATGTCGAACAATTCAGTTGCGTTCAAAAGTCAAGCATTGTTCCTATACAGAGTTTCCGGGGGTAAATTGTGGTGCATTTACTTCGGGAGGTGATTCTACATTATGGTAGAAGAAAAAAAAATAATAACTTTTCTGAAATTCCAACTTTTTTTCCCATACAAAAAGACATACCTACTAAAAATCCTTAGTGTAAGGTAGCACTTACCCAATCAAGTTGCTGTTAACTTGTGCCGGGGGCAATTGTTGCAACTTTGCTTGGTGTGATTTGACCTGTATCCATGGAAACCGTTTGTAAACAATAACAAGACCGGGAATTTGACGTTTATACAGATCGTATGTTTTAAACCAAATTTAAAAACATAACTGCACTTAAATAACAATCGAAGGCACGCTTTTAACGATTAAATTGTTATAAACAAATTAAACACTTTACTAATGTCATCGCTTTTAAATAGTTTAACAAATTTTCATAATATCCACCTACAGCTTGTAAGCAAGCATGTAAACGTAAAGAAATAGTATTATCGATTCGTACGTTGTGGCGTATCTCATTATTGAATGTCTGCCCGTCCTTTGTTGGTAAAGTAAGGCATTGACCGAATAATTCAATAACAAAATAAGCAGTAGGTATTGGCACAATAATTCAATGATAAAATTACGCACAAAAATACAATTTTTACAGTTAGGAAAGTCGACAACTAAATAAACAAAAGTAAGTCTGAAAAAAAAACACGCACTGAATGAAGTTTTTCCTTTAAGTCAGTCTTAATAAATACACCCTAGATAAAGACACATTAAATCAACAAGTTTTGACTAACAACAATAAAGTTTTTAAAGTGAAACACTACTACTCGAATAAAATTGTTACATCCGAATTCAACACTGACACTGAGTGCTTGGAGCGGGGATTCGGCAACATCAGAAAATAATAATGCCGCCCGCACACGCCGGTCTAATTTTATCTTTTTACCAGAAAACTATCCCTAAAAGTTGGAATTTCGAAAAAAGTTATTCATCTTTTTTACTTGTACTATCATGTAGGATCACCTCCCGAAGTAAATGCACTTTACCCCCGGACACCCTGTATATATCATACGAAGGTTTACTATGCACGATTTTTTAGAAACTATTAATATTGGCGATATTTTTCTTATTGTCTTTTGTCACTCCTATTTTAAGTTGATTGATTTTAAACACCTAAATCATTGCAAGTGTATTTTTATAAATACAAAGTTGTTATTTTTCTTAAGAAGAACGGCTGCTTTTTCATGCAAAACTAAAAATTTGGATTTGACGCCAAAATATTTCACCAAACTGAATGACATATTTTTTCAATGAAAATGTGTAGCAAATGTTCCACTTTATTTATTTTTATTTCAAATTATAAAATATAAATTCGTTAATCACGATTTTAGAGGCAACTTTAGCAATTATTTGTGAGTTTATGATTATATTGGGTCCTTACATATGAAATTGGCATTTTGCCGTACTAGCAACTTTGATCTCAAATATCTTCTCTTTGGTTAGGAATTCCAAATTCAAATTTATACAGCTATTTTTTCATGTATTTGTGTTTTGAAAATTATAATTCATTTGTTTTTTTCTTAGTTGTTTTTTTTTCTTTGAGTCACTTAGTTTACAAAATGGAAAACTTGAAATATCGCGTTATTTACGAGTACGAGTTCCACCGTGGCACCAGTGCTGCAGAAACGGCTCGAAGGATTAATGATGTGTATGGAGACGGTGCCGCAAAAGAAAACACAGTGTGTTTTTGGTTCCAACGTTTTCGTTCTGGAAATTTCGACCTGCAGAACAAGCCCCGTGGACGGCTGGAGACCAAAGTTGATAATGAAGAATTGAAGGCTATAGTGGAAGCAGATCCATCGCAAACCACGTCCGAGTTAGCTGCAGGCTGCAGTGTTAGTGATAAAACTGTTTTAATCCACTTGAAGCAAATTAGAAAGGTGAAAAAGCTTGAAAGGTTGGTACCTCACGAATTGAGTGAAGCAAATCAACAAACGCGCGTTGACTGCTGCGTTGCATTACTCAACCGGCACAATAATGAAGCGATTTTAAATCGAATCATTACCTGTGATGAAAAGTGGATCCTGTACGATAATCTGAAGCTCTCATCGCAATGGCTGAACCCCGCCGAACCAGTCAAACTATGCCCCGATAGTTTCAATATTTCAAGTTTTCCATTTTGTTAACTAAGTGACGCAAAGAAATAAAACAACTAAGGCAAAAACAAATGAATCATAATTTTCGAAACACAAATATATGAGTAAATAGCTGTATACATTTGTATTTGGAATTCCTAAACAAAGAGAAGATATTTGAGATCAAAGTTACCAGTACGGCAAAACGCCAATTTCATATGTAAGGACCTAATATTAAAAAATATAATATGGCCTTTAACTGAACAAATAAAAGGAAATATGAAATAAAAATATAAATGATACGTTTTTAGATTTTTCACGGCCAAATTTCGATATTTGTTTTTGGGGTGTTATATCACACATCTGCTGGATCTGCCCTGATGATGGACACTGCAGCGCTGTCCGAAACGTTGGCTAAAGAAGGAGATAGCGCAAAGTGGCATAACACCCCAAAAACAAATAACGAAAAAATATAAATGATTAAAAAATCATTTTGATCAACTTAAATTAAAAAATCAAACGATCAATTTACGTTGAAACATAAATTTTTCAGTAATAAATTTAAAATTTCAACCTAAAAAAACGATTTTTACAGATGTTTTATATTTCAATATATTTGCGTAGTAAGTTTGGTAACATTAATTTAAAAATAATTACCATTAACTGACAAAGCTAGTCAAACTTGTCCTTAAAATCTTGAAAAATTTAATTCTTCAATGGCCTATAATATACTCATATCATTTAAAATATATCAAAATAAGGTAGCCCATAGTCATATTATATAATATTGTTGGTTATTTTTTAAACTTAACACATTGGTTATATTTCAAATGAAATATATTATTATTCTATTTTTCGTGATTTTAGGCGCAAGTTTGACATTTTTATTACTTTATACCGGCAAGTACTAGATATTTTCTAAAAAATTTGAGTAAATAAAAAAAAACTTCAGTTTGGCCAAATATTTTGGCCTCAACAGTACCTGTGGGGATATTCCTTTAAAGGCGGCGTCCTTGGCTGTATGACAGTTGGCGAATCGACTGCACACCCCTGCCATTCCTGTGTCCACCATTGTACAGTTATCGCCTTCAAACAAACAGACACACCAAAGTTACAAACACAACAAGTGAAGATGAATAAACTGTATGATATTAAATTGAAGTACCTTCTCTAGGGGTAGTTGTGTTTGCCTGGCACCAGGGTTGCAGTCCTGTCTCTTGCCCTGGTACCCAGGGGCAGCACACAATAAACCTGTTCTCCGGGGAGACGCATTCCTGAAAACACACCACATTGTATTACCTATTCATTTGTACGTCTACATAGGATTTATTTATTTATTTATTTGTACACGCCCAATTAGGGCTTTTACATATGATAAAATTAAAAATACATTTGTTATAATCAAAGAATTAAGAGATGACAATTAATTAAGTATCAAGTATAGATTTTTTAACTTAAAAACAAAAGAGTAATTTATAGGATACACATTCATATACATTTGAAGAAGTGATTTTCTTGCAGCTTAAAAGCAACAGAATAAAATAAAGGATACACATTTATATACATTCGACACATATTGAAAATTTATAAACATTTCAAATTTATCTAGATAGACATACAGATTTAATAACAATGTTTTTATAGGTTGATAGACTTTCAGTACCGTTGGTGTTCATGTAATATTTATTCCCTGTACTGTGCAGTCGGTTCATTACTGAGTTTATTTCTGATTTGGTACCTGAATTGTTACAATGGTAAGGTACACTTACTTTGGAATTTACTATCCAAGTTCGTGACCAGGGAATGTTTCCCTTTCTCTTTAAAAAAAAAATTCACCTTATAAAAATTAATTTTTTTTTTGATGTTATAGGAATATCCTTTGAATAAAGCGAAATGCTTTGGTACGGAAGAACAGTGTTTTCATATTCCTAAGAGTTCTTTCATATTTGAGGTTGGCACGGCAGGGACCAATTACAAACCGTTTACAAACCATTTTGTGTAGCGGACAAAGAGTTTCAAGTGGTAAAAGAATTGTCCTAAGTCATAAGACCTGCCATGTTAAATATTTTAATACATAATATTAATGATAAGTTTTAAGATTTTCATGGCCAAAATATTTTCGTTATTGGTTTTTGGAGTGTTATGCCGTGTTGCGCTACCTCCTTCTATAATCAACGTTTCGGAAATCGTTGCAGTGTCCATCGTCAGGGCAGATCCGGTAGATGTACATGTTGGCTAAAGAAGGAGGTAGCGCAACATGGCATAACAATCCAAAAACAAATAATGAACTTAATATTAATGCTTAAACTTCAATTGTTTTAATTATATCGCTGCAGGCAAAAATCGACCACTCTCCCTATCCAGTTTCACAGACCATAGAGATCAATTTCGCCAGACAGCATGTGTGGACAGCAATTTCATACAAACTGCAGAAATGACTGGTACGTAGTATAGTTTGTTTAATAAATTTCATTAGTATTACAAGATTTATGTCAATTTTCGAGCGATAATAACCATTACAATCTGATTTGAGGTTATGTTAAAAAAATCCGGATCTTACACTTCGATTTGACAGTTAATATGCGGCCACAGGAAAAAGGGAATAACTCAATAAAAAAAAAATAATATGCAACTTCTTTAAACTCGTAGAAAAGTTGTTTTTTTCTCGTTTTCTCTTTCTTTCATTCCAAGTGGATATTATCTAGTGTGTGTTTTTAAAACTACCTTCTATAATAATAATTTTAATGATTTTTCACAGGTAAATCTGAATCAACGGTAAGACGAATCGTCGAGGAAGGGGAAAAGGCAGATCAAAAATTTGAAACACCGGGAAAACGGAAAATGGGCATAATAATAATAAAATATGTAATAGCATAAGTGCTGATGATTGGAAAAATTGTTGCAAACACGTGATGAAAATTGAGGCAGAATATTGAGGCACGAGGCAGTACTATATATGATGATATCGATGAACTGCGTTTAGATGAAGATAAAGATACGGAAGAAGAAGAATCACACGAGGACGAAGACAATAATTACATGTTGGGTGTTGAATTAATAGTACCCACGTTTTTATATCGAACTAAACGCCCACTTAAAACTTGTTTTGTTTTATTTTACTTGTTGCATCCGAGACTGTTTCGAACTTACAGCCTCAAATGCAACTGACGAAAATGGACTGTAAAGGCAAAACAAAAACAAAAATGTTTCTGAAGTTGGATGATTGACTGTGTGGATAAGAATGGAAGGTAAGGAAAAAGGAAACCAAAGGCACTTACCAAAATACGAAGGGCGAAACACCAAAACACAACTAGTTGGTTGCAAAATTTCAGGCCATCACTGTACAGTCTTGGTTGTTATTTTTTCTTGTTTTGTTTCACCATGGTGACATTGGTTAGGAATTATAGGAAGGAATAAATGACATTCAAGTAAGAACTATGCATATTGTCATTATTTCAAAACCAAACATTCCCGCCCCCGAGAAGAGATTGAAATCTCTTATCTACGACCGATGGCAAATCACACATTTCCGAATACTGACAATAAACAAATGAATCTAATAACAACCAATTAACAAAATGACAAAGAATTATTCAATCTTTGTGCAACAAACAATTTTAAAGAAATTAAAAAAAAAATTGAAACGTAAGTCTAAAATAACGCTAAAATTAGTACATACGAATATTTTCCTAAAATAATTTATCGAAGAACTATCTTTCATAGCAACCGACACCGCGGTAAATCGAACAAAATGTAAGGAAAAAACAAACGAAAATAAAAACGATAAATATAAAATTAAAAATCAAATTACGAGTAAATGTTTCATAGTGGCAATGGATAAAGTTTGACAACTGGCCGGCGAAATATTCCTTGTGCAGTTTTAACTGTCACAACCCGTACGATTTGATCAGGACCCGGATGACATTCCTCGATGCGTCCCAATAGCCAATGCATAGATGGAATTTTTCCATCATTTAATAACACCAAATCTCCAACATTAAGATTAGGTGATGAAGTTATCCACTTTCCACGTTGTTGAAGGGTGTGTAAATATTCTTTTCTCCATCGATTCCAAAATGCCTTAGTTATTTTTTGCAACAATTGCCACCGCGATAACATATTCATAGGTACTTCAAACCAATCAGGTTCAGGAACCGATGTAAGATGGTTTTTCTTGGGCAAAAGTTCAAGATGTTGAACATTAGAAGCGATATGGACATGTTGCAAACGCCCACCACCTCTGAATAAACCATCCGAATTCAAAAAATGTATAATTTGTCGAATGTGAGACACAGTTTGACAAGTTTTGCCTGTAACTGGATGAAAATGCACGAATTGCACTTTCATAAACCATAATTTCAGAGATGAATGCAACTCCTCGACGGTTAATATTCCAAATATACGATCCTCTTTATTTTTTCGAATATTAACAGCAAATCTCAAAATCCATGCTATAACACGTTGCAATCTTGTAAATGAAGAAAATATATTTAACGTCTCCTCATTCCACGAATCAGTTGTAGTCAATGCATGAATATTGTTGGCCTTTAGCTCAGGAACAACATCAAGTTTTACACTCGAAGAATGTAACAATGACCACTCATCGACGGGTGATAGCATCCAAGGAGGTCCCCTCCACCATAACTCTGTATTGACCAACTGATCAGGCAAAAGTCCTCTGCTGGATACGTCAGCTGGGTTCAAATGAGTACGTATATGAAACCATTTGATCAAAGAATTAACTTCATTGATTTGTCCTATTCGATTGGCAACAAAGGTTTGCAAATTATATGTAAGTGTATGAATCCATGATAAGACTATTGTAGAATCCATAAATGCGAACACTTTATCAATATGTAAAGTTGTACCGAATGATTTCAAAACATAATCCAAAAGTCGAGCGAGCAAAAAAGCACCACATAATTCTAAACGTGGAATAGAAAGAGTTTTCACAGGAGCCACCTTTGACTTGGCAACCAAAAGTCTAATGTTAAATTCTTGCTTCGAATGTTGGGACCGAATGTACATAACACAAGCATAACCCTTTTCGGATGCATCTGCAAATCCCACTAATTGATATGTATTATCACTACTCTCCCCTATGTAACGCGGAATTTGAATATTGGCTAAAGTTGACAATGACGATACTATTGCCGTCCAATGCGATTGAACCTCGACAGGAACTGGATCGTCCCAGTTCAATCCAAGCTTCCACAACTGTTGTAACAAACATTTAGCCAAAAACGTGACGGGGGAAATCCATCCAAGGGGATCAAAAATCTTTGCAATTGTTGATAAGATTGACCTTTTAGAAAATATTATTTGTGATGTTTTTACTCGATACGAGAACGAATCAGTTTGCGAATCCCAAACAATACCTAAAATTTTAATGTTATTGGCATGATCTAAATCAATTTCTATAGGTGCTTCCTGGTGTGAGATTGGAATATCAGAAAGCAGTTCACGACAATTACTCGACCACTTGCTCAATTCAAAACCGCCAAGATTAAGTAGTTCCACCAAGTCTCGCTGCAATTTACGTGCCGATTCAAGTGTGGATGCTCCAGTTAAAATATCGTCAACGTACGTATTTTCTAATAAAATTTTTGATGCTGTCGAAAATTTGGCATCTGCATCCGATGCGAGTTGATGTAAAGTACGTATAGCGAGAAACGGTGCGGAAGCCGTTCCGTAGGTAACAGTTTGCAGTTCAAATTCCTTAATCATTTGTTCCGGTGATTCACGCCATAAAATATGTTGATAGGATCTATCCTCTGGTCGAACCAATATTTGTCTATACATTTTGCAAATATCTGTTGTAAAGACAATTTTATGCGTTCTGAAATTGGAAATTAACTTCACAATATCTTGTTGAAGTTTAGGTCCTACTAAAAGTATATCATTTAATGACTGGTTAGAAGATGTTTTTGAACTTGCGTCAAAAACAACTCTAAGTTTTTTAATGGATCCAGTATCCTTAATCACACAATGATGAGGAATGAAATATTTTCCAATCGAAACTGATGAACTTGTCACATCTATCATGTATGAGACCACTTTTCTGTTCCATATAAATACTATAAACAAATAGGGCGCTGGACTCCGATCGTCACTTCGGTTTCGGGAGATAATAATAACTCAGAAGTTTCTTGGATAATGAATGATATATTTATTTTTCAGCCGGTTTTTATACTAATTTTAGTGTACACCTGTGTTAAAGGAAAACGTAAACATGTTATTCATTTCGCCACCTGTTGTTTATCTGGATGACCGCAGGTGTTCGAAGCAGGTGTCCGGTATATTAATTTGCTATTTTTAATAACAAACTTGTTTTGACACGAAGTGTTTTTTCTTGCATGGGTTGACGTCACTTTGCACCTGTTGTTTGTGATAATGCCAGGTGTTTGAGGCAGGTGTAAGTTTCGTTGAATAACAAGCTGGTTTGGACATGTGCAGCCTTTGTGTAACATTTCGCAAGAATCGACTTGATTATATCGTTTTACTCTTCTCTGAATAGGCAATATTTTCAAGGGGACACGTGCGGCCGCCAGCTGTGATTTTTCACGTAAATAAGCTAGTTTAGACATGAAGTGTTGTCATTATTTCACACCTGTTGTTTGTGATAATGCCAGGTGTTTGAGGCAGGTGTAGCGACCAGCTGCAAGTTTCACGTAAACAAAAATCCAATACATCAAGACGTCTGTTACATATCATGTGGCCCAAAGATTCATATTCTCTCATGAATTGAATGTAATCAGATTTTATATCTGGATGCCGAGAGAAACGGCGCTCGAGGTGATACAGACGAGATACTGCCGAATGATATGAATCACCAAGAACCGATTTAACTTCCCTGAATGGAAGTGGAACAACGTAACGTCCCGAATCATTTCTATAATGCTGCGTTGAAAATATTTCCTCACAAAGCAACTCTTCTGTAGAAAACGGTGAAGGATGATTTGGAAGGTTTTCGATTTCCCAAAGCGTTTTCAGAACAGTCTCAATTGTCGATTCTGAGGTCGTCAAAAACGAATTCATGGGAGGAAACACGCTGTGATCGACATTTCCCATTAAAATCCAACCAAAAGCTGTGTTCAAAGCTATCGGTTCATTAGATTTTCCTATCACCCGTCCTGAACGAAGAACGGATGAAAACAACCCAGCACCCAATAAAATATCGATTGCAGAGGGTTTATCGAAATTTGGATCTGCCAAAGTTAAATTTCTCAAATGATCCCAGTCTCCCCGACGAATGGGAGAACTAGGCAACTGTGCACAAATGCTTGATAACACGACGAAATCCGCATCAAAAAGCTCATTCGAACATAGAGGACCGATCCGACACTTGACCAGTCGCTTCTGCGCGATGGCCGACAACTGTCCAATTCCTCGAATAGGAATTTGTTTATTAGAACAGTCGAGGCCCAAACGAATTGCACAATCATTTGAAATAAAATTTGCCTGACTGGCACAATCCAATAATACACGAACCTTGTGAAAATGACCCTTTTTATCACAAGCTTCTACGATGGCCGTAGCTAACAAAACTGATGATTGGCTAGAGCTCGATAAAACGTTGGGATTGTTAAGCCTCTCCGAATGAGGTGTGGTTGCCGCGATGGCCGATACGATTGGGTCGATTGTCTCAGGTGGCGAATCGAGTACTTCTTGTCTAGAAGTGTTATCGAAATTGTTGCTGTTTGACGCCTGTACTTGCCTACTTACGTCACGAGAAAAATGCAACAAAGAATGATGATTTTTATGGCACTGAAAACAATTAAAACGCGACGAACAGTTCTTGACCAAATGCTGAGCGGAAAGACAATTCTGACACAATTTATATTTCTTCACAACATCGAATCTAGCAGGTGGTTGTAGCTTTAAAAATTGGTCACACTTTGAAAGAAAATGTCCACCTTTGCATATTAAGCACACCGACTTTTGTGTACTGACAAAAGAATTTAATAAGCGATTTGTTTTTGCTTTTGGCGCTTCATTTTTCATACCGTACCCATGAACCGATTCATAAATTTTAGATTGTGATTCTAAAAACGACAATAATTGCAAAAATGATGGAATTTCGTCCTTATGACGTATTAACTCGAAGTTAGTTCTTAAGTCATCAGGAGTTTTCTTCAAAACGATATGTAGTAATAAAAATGACCACTGATCTGTTGGAAAATGTAACGCTTCTAATGCCAGAATATTTTCCTTCAAAACATTAACGACGGATCTAAGCGAATCCTTTTTAATTATGGGGCATGAGATAATGTTCTCTATGTGTCTGTCTGCAATTATCCGTTTGTTATGAAAACGATCTCTCAACAAATTGTAAGCAATTGGATAATTGATTGCGGAAACAGGAAGTTGTTTTACCACCCTAGTTGTGTCACCCGATAGTGCTCCTAACAAATAATGTAATTTATGTATGTCACTTAGAGATTCATTATCATGGATTATAGCGTCAAAAGTATTTATAAAATTGATCCATTCAGTGATACCACCCGAAAAAGTTGGCAAACTAATTTTTGGAAGTGAAAAACCGAGACTATTTGATGTTTTTATAGAATCTTCCTTTGGTGGAAAAACTGCCAGATAATTTGTTTGAATTTCAAAATACATGTTCATAAAAGTTTTGTATTTATTTTCCAAATCGGTTAAGTCTAATTCTTTAATTTTTGATGTTTCTAGAATCACATAAGATTCAATAAAGTCATTCCTTTGTTTTTCGATATCCTTAATTCTAACCAGTAAACTATTTCTATCTATTAAATTACCGGAAGTAACTGCTCTGATCGACGAATCATGGATTTCACGAAGACCTTAAATAGCCAATTTATTTCGAACAACAGCAGAATCCGCCATTTTTAATTAAAATAATCAATTAAAATCAACACAACTATTGTAACAATCGAAAATTAATATTATTTAAATATATTAGTATTCTATTTTATAAGCAAAGATTGAATAATAATGATATATTTTGCTAATATTTGAATAGAATTCAACAAACGAAAATGCAAAATTTACCACGAATTTTAACCCCTTTGAAATCGACAAAATGCCCAATTCGAAGGCCGAAATGCCAGGAATATTAGGAACAAGGGATCAAGGTTATTGGAAAACACATGCAAGCATCCAACTCTACAAAACTCAAGAGATCTGGCACGATTGGACCAAAAATGTTGCATCCGAGACTGTTTCGAACTTACAGCCTTAAATGCAACTGACGAAAATGGACTGTAAAGGCAAAACAAAAACGAAAATGTTTCTGAAGTTGGATGATTGACTGTGTGGATAAGTATGGAAGGTTAGGAAAAGGGAAACCAAAGGCACTTACCAAAATACGAAGGGCGAAACACCAAAACACAACTAGTTGGTTGCAAAATTTCAGGCCATCACTGTACAGTCTTGGTTGTTATTTTTTCTTGTTTTGTTTCACCACCGTGACATTGGTTAGGAATTATAGGAAGGAATAAATGACATTCAAGTAAGAACTATGCATATTGTCATTATTTCAAAACCAAACATTACTTCTATTAAATTACAGTTTTTTGTGTAAAATTTTTGAAAATACAAATACGCTATGAAATATGCATTATGGCAGAAGTGTTTTTTAAAACATATATTCATTGTCTTATGAGCCAGCTTGGTATTGCCATTTCAAACTAGAAAACGATCGCAGCGCCATCATTTATTTTCTACACCTAATTGCCAAACTGTACCTGCACGTATGTTATTTGTCTGCGTATGTACCAGCTAGGTACCGGCTTATGAATGGTTTTCATTCCTTTACATATCAAATCAAACATTAATAACATAAAATAAAATAAATCATCCAAGATGGTGGCACTTTTTGCCAAAATGCGTCACGGGGGTAGCTTTTGAAGGTAAGTAGGAACATTTACAGGTAGGTAGGTCGCAACTTTTTAAAAAATAATTTGAGTTCAAATGCAATACTAAATATTTTTCATTTATTTATTTTTTTTAAAGAAAGACAAACATTCCCTGGTTACGAATAACCCAACAATGTTTGAAAATCTCCTACTACCACCACAGAAAGCCGAAAATGTTGCTTGTGTTGTGATGGAGGACTTAGCCAGCCGAGGAAACGAACACGCGACGCCCAGGTGGGACCCAAGTGCTATGCCCACTCAACCACTGATCATGAATCTTAAATAAGTAGGATAGGCTTAATTCTCTTTAGACATTATCTAATAATACAAAAAAATATGCGTATACGGGTAGGTAGAATATTTTGAAGGGGTTGCGAGAAGATAGTGCTGCTGGCCCTGATAATATTCCTGCTATTGTTCTCAAAAAGTGTGCAGCAACTCTCAGTCATCCCATAGCTCTGGTTATGCAACAATCCTTTTTAGATGGGAAACTCCCTAGAGATTGGAGGAGAGCTATAATTACACCCATCTACAAAAAAGGTGATAAACTCAAACCAGCAAATTACAGGCCTATAAGTTTGACTAGTATCATCTGCAAAACTATGGAAAGGATAATAGTGGACGAGATACGATCGTTCTTGAACAAACTTGACATAATCTCAAACAAACAACATGTATTTGTGCCAAAAAGATCCACAATTACCAATCTCATTCTTAACATAGATTTCTGGACAAACGAGTGGGACAAACGGATTCCCACTGACATAATTTATCTCGACTTTGAGAAAGCCTTCGATACTCTTCCAACCAATAGACTGTTGGCTAAACTTAAATTCCTAGGCATAAGAGGACGACTTCTCGAATGGATCAAATCCTTCCTCACTGAGAGAAAGTTACAAGTTCGAATTGGTAACCAACTGTCATCTGAGCGAAACGTGACCAGTGGTGTCCCTCAAGGATCAGTTCTCGGTCCAGTTCTGTTTATTTTGTACATCACGGACCTGCACAATACAATAAAATCAGACTCCAGCTGCTTCGCAGATGATACAAAATTCTATGCCAACCCACACACACATCACGACCAACTGCAAAATGATCTAAATGAAATTTATCAATGGACAAACGATTGGCTTCTAAAACTCAATGTCGAAAAATGCACTGTCCTACAAGTTGGAAAAACTAACCCTACACTTGCATACAAACTTAATGGAACGCCGCTAAAAGCAGTGACATTACAACAAGACTTAGGAGTTACCATATCAAAAGATTTAAAATGGGAACCGCACATCGCTGGGATTGTGAAAAGAGCAAACTCACTAACATATTTAATCAGGAAAGCATTCCTTGACCTAACACCGGACATGATGTTAAAAATATACAAAACATATGTGCGACCTCTCCTGGAGTATGCTTTCCAAATATGGAGTCCTTACTTCGCAAAGGGAGGAGGGAGTACAGAGCTTTGAAAAATCGGCGATATGAAGATAGACTCAAGGAATTAAGATTACCAACCTTAAAAGACAGAAGAGAAAGGGGTGACTTGATCGAGACCTTCAAAATTTTATCTGGACACTACAGCTGCCCTGGCATCCAAGAAATCTTCACTACTAGTAAAAATATAATTCTCCGTGGACACTCGAAAAACATTACCAAAACGCCTTTCGCATCTAATCCTAGAAAACACTTCCTTGCAAATAGAGTGGTGGATGCTTGGAACAAACTCCCACAACATGTCATCGATGCAACTAACGTAAACCAATTCAAAGCTCTATTGGATTCATATTTGGAGAGAAGAAAGGACTAACTTAGTGAAAAATTTACTGTCAAACTATTGTGAAATTAGATATGAGCGCATCAGCAGAATGCTGCCTGCTCATTATATAATAATAATAATAATAACATTTGTAACAGTATAACATTAAACATAAATATAAATGGTAGGCAAAAAAAGCTATATAAGCATTAATTGAGCTTGCCTTTTAAAGGCAGCTTCACTGACGTTAAATATGTCGATATCCGAATTAATTCTGTTCAACAGCAAGATTACTCTCCCGACTAGCATAACCATTGGCAAGTTAGTTCTGCAAGCCGGAAGATAAAACAGTCTATGCTGTCGATGACGGAGATAACCATCGGGAACATAGAAACTAATGCTCTCCATTATAGCCGAGTTTTCGAACCTTCCACGAATCAGTTTGAAGAAATGTGTTACAATGAGCACATCCCTTCTGACCCGTAGAAGGTTCACACCGAGCATGCCCAAGAGAAAGTGGGTGGGGTAAAGCCACGGATAGTAGCCATATTTGATCAGGTAAAGAAATCTCAGAAATTTCTTCTGAACTCTCTCTAACATGGCGGAATACTTCACTTGGTGTGGGCTCCAAACCACCGACCCACTCTCAAGCCAACTCCTAACCAAAGCATTGTATAGTACTGTGAGAACCCGGGTGTCTCTGAAGTTTCTCGCAGTGCGTAGGACGAAACCAAACATTCTCAGTGAAGTACTACACGTCATTATGATATGAGCATGAAAAGTTAACCTACTATCAAACAAAATACCAAGATCTTTCATAGTGGAGACACGTTTTAAATTTAGAGATGTCATAGTATACCGGTAAAACCAGGTATGATACGCTCTAGTGAAAGAAAGAATGAAACATTTAGAGATATTGAATTTAATCTGATTCCGTTTACTCCAGTCAACAATTTTATCAATGTCTGATTGGAGTCGAATGCAGTCCTCTAAAGTTTGTATTTCCAAGAAAAGGTTTAGATCATCAGCGAAAAGAAGTGACCTGGAATGCAGAATAATTTCCGTTATATCATTAATAAAAATCAAAAAGAGGAGTGGTCCTAAATTAGAGCCCTGAGGTACTCCTGAGAAAACAAGAAATAATTTTGATAAGAATATTCCATGTGATACAAATTGTTTTCTTTCAGTAAAATAGCTGGCAAAGAATATAAGAAACCGGAAAGAAAAACCTATCGTTGACAATTTATTTAATAAGATATCATGGTTTACGGTGGCAAAGGCCTTTGAGAAATCATTGTATGAGCAATCTACTTGGTAGCCTTTATCTAAAGATTTGGAAACATAATCTGTGAATACCAATAGATTGGTGTCAGTTGATCGGCCTTTTCTAAACCCATGCTGTTCCGATATTAAGAACGGCTCTACTTGACAGTGCAAGTGTTTATGAAGTATCGATTCGAATAACTTAGCTGGGGCAGAAAGTATTGCCACCGGTCTGTAGTTTTCAACGGATGTCCTTGATCCATTTTTGAAAATAAGGACAAATTTTTGAGATTTTCCAGGAATCAGGAAATATACCAGTTTCTAAAGAGAGGTTGAATATAAAACTCAAAGGCAGTTTTAAAAATTCAACACATCCTTTAAAAAAAAAAGACTGGTAGAAAATCTGGCCCTAGCGAATTTGTATGTATAAAATTAAAGTCCTCCGCGGCATCTGTCTGTCTCTTTGCGATAAATTCAAAGACGGCGGCGGTTATAAAGGTTGGATAACCGTCCAGTAGATGACGTTGTATTTTATTAGCCACAGCAACACGTGGCTGGGTCAGCTAGTATTATATAAAAATGTATAGAATAACTCACGAACAAGGCGTGATTATTGAAAGGAATAGTAAGCTATATATAATAAATTAGCTCTATAAGTCCTTTATGCTTCACATCAATTATTACAGTTTTAAAATTAAATTAATTAAATAAACATTCAACGCATCAATCGGCTTCAGAAATTCAAAATTCAAGTCAAAATGGTCACGCCAACAAATCTCTAATACGTACTGAATTAATCCACGCGTTTTGGTTGTGCTATTCTGTGCACTATGCCTACCCACATTAAGGGGTTAGGCCACTCTAGGATTTAAAAAAAATCATTTTCATTTTTATTTTTTTAAATTGTCCCCTAAGACCTCAAAAATGATGTCCCAAAAGATAAGGGTTGGGAAAAATCTCTAAGTACTCGATTATCGAATTTTAGTACATGGTGCTCAGTTTAGTACTTAGTACACAAGTAATTGACAAACAGCGCATAAAGCATTCAGCGAGGTTGCTGTCTGAACGGGTAAAAGAGGAAAGGATCCAAGGTTAATCTAGAAGGACAATTGTATGGTGCAGGCATCGCAGATTGAAGGTATTCCCAGATTTTCTACTATTCAAAACTTCAAACGCGTGAATCTCAAAACTGCTTTTTTATGTTTGCCGGAAACATAACTCAGATAATTTTCAACCGATTTACTTGAAATTTTTAACATGTCTTGAAAAATACACTGTCTGTAGAAGTACGTAGGATTTTTTTATATTGCTTAGTTCATTTGTTATTAACAATTACCTGATGATTTTTTAGGCAAAGTGCATCATTTGGCCAAAAATTGATAAATTGAAAAAAAACCTACGTAGGTAAATCTATAGCCGTTATTATAAAAAAAATAAAAAAAATATATAGGCTTGTTATAAATCAAAAATTACAGGAGTTGTTTTTCCGGCCTTGGACCCCAAAAAATTAAGATTAACTAATCACAGTTACCATTATAGTGAATTTAAAATCGTACAAAACACAGAGTTTATTGAAATGATTAAACACTGACATTGAAGCACCATAATATACCTCTTGTTCTTCTTCTTATCAAAGAGAATATTTTCGCAATCACTTACAAATACTCACGATGGCAACCGAAACCGCCAGAATTGACCTGATCGTGTTCGCCGCACCTGTGTAGCACTAAACTCGTCACGACATGCAACGAGACAATGGGCCGAATATCCGGATGCCGAATATCCGGCCTTCTGGCCTCGCAGCTCGCCGGATATCCGGTATCTGGTTAAACAACTTTCCGTTCCATCTCTAGTATACAGTCATTGATATGTATAATAAATACTCTTTGTTGGAATATTGATTTATTTTGTAGTATTTCTGAAAAAAATCCTAAAAAAGTCCATTTTTCGGCCTCTAGAGTGTCCTAACCCACCCCTTTTGGGAACACAGCATTTCCTGCATTTTTGAAAAATCAGAAAATGCTGTTTCAAACCTCATCAGTTTGAGACAAAAACTCAAGACATAAGGCCGCTGAAGATGGACAGTGAGATCTGTCCGAAAAGTCCGGAGTTAAAAAAGTCCTTTTAAGGACTACGTTACGCGAGTAAACCGAGAAAATTGTTCTACACCTTACACCCGTGAAAAACTTAACAATCACATATACGAGTATATTCTTATATACACATATAAAGATAATTACTAGCGTAGGTATACAAGTACATAGATAATAATAACAAATACCTAAATAGATAAAAAAAAACAACAGAAATTATAACATGACGAGTTTTCCAGAAAATATTTAAACAGGGAAATAAACAATAGCTAGCTTTATTGTTGATCCTTGGAAATTCAATTCAAATATTTTCCTGAATTGGTAATGACGAATAATATTATTTATATATTCATTCATACAGTGAGTACAGTGACCCGACTGTTGTTCCCTCGATAGTTGACCCCCTACAGTTCATCCCACGACAGTTGATCCTCCGACATTTGACCCCCCTCCAGTTGATCCCCCGGGAGTTGATCCTCCGACAGTTGATCCCTGACAGTTGACCCCCTGACTTATCGTACTGTTACTATATCTTCCGACAGTTGATCCCCCACAGTTGATCCCACGAGAGTTGATCCTTCGACAGTTGACTACAGTTGATCCCCGACAGTTGACCCCCGACAGTTGATCGCCCAACAGTTGATCCCCCGACAGTTGATCCCCCGACAGTTGATACCCTGACAGATGGCCCCGAAAACTATAATTATTATAAATTCATAACTTTTTATGCATTATTTACAAATTTCAAACCTAAAATCGACTTCAAGAATAACTTAAAAGTTGGTATGAATATCAAACGAATTTATTTACAGTGTAGATTTTTTGTACTTGTACTCTGCTCTGGTATATACAGTATATAGACAAGGAGTTTTATCCTTGATGCAATTGAATTTATGTGAATACCTCGCAAGAGTCCCAGCTGCTCCCGTCTGGAGCCAGCGAGACTATTGCATCCCCAATTGGCAGCGAGACTATTGCATCCCCAATTGGGGTATGTTGTGAGGCTGAAGGCTGCGGGCAGGGGAAGGAGATGGGTAGAGGAAGGTGGGGAAGTATCTGGCTATTCAGATCCGGTCAACAAATGCGGCTAAAGCCATTTCAAGCAATGTTTCAATTCTGAATGGTGGTCTTACACCAGGGCGATCATCATCATCATCTGTGGCTCTACAACCCAGGTCGGGTCTTGGCCTCCAGCAGAGCCTGCCTCCATGACTGTCGGTGTTGTGCTGCGTTGCGCCAGTTTCGGATGCCGATGGTGCTTGCATCCTTCACCACTCCATCCAGCCATCGAAGCTTTGGTCTTCCAACTCTTCTCCGACCCCCAGGTGCACCATCCATAATTCGCTTTGGAATATCTCCTTCGCTCATTCTCTGGATATGTCCAGCCCACCTGAGTCTTCCAGTTTTGATTTCCTTGGAGATATTACACCAGGGCGATACTAAGATTATATTCCACTCTGGAACGTGCCACAAGATGCTTTACATTATTTCATATGAATTAATTATAAATACCACAAATTAATTTTATAAGACCCTTACCTCTCGACCTCGGAGGCCATCATATATTTTTTATACTTTTTTTATTCGGCTGTACATCCGCTCTGCACATCCCTTCAGTGACAATTAGTTGTATTTTGTTTAAAAAGGTACCTACACCGTATTTTCACTGAGCCAACTGCATATTGTATATAAGTATGCCCGGGGGTTAACTGCTGAGGGATCAACTCTTGTGGAACCAGTGAGAACAACAGGAATGCTTTTTAATAAAATAACTTGTTCAGTTAATAATACGTGTTGGTTAATGTGTATCTTGTACTGAAGTGTTTTTGTTTGTTGAATATTCGTAAAAAAATCATACAATAGTAACTTTGATTGGTAAAATGATTTATGAATAAACCTGACAGGCAGACAATTTTTATATCCCTTAGATCAATACAAATTACCTTGAAAATGTATTAATAAGAAGCTGTAGCACATTTAATAGATTATGCCCAAACATCGATGTGTTTAATACAAACTTGCTAAATAATGAAAGTATCACTTCATTGGTGTATTATAACTAGCTGGCAAATTCATCAAGTGGGCAACTCAAGAAATACCAGGAAGAAGAACATTTTGTGTAGGTACTCCCTGGTTCGTGGATCCCAGTTTCAAGAACACAGAAGATTTCTAAAATCCATATTTGGAGCACTGGAGTTGGCCAGGTGGTTGGAGTGTTGTGTTGCAAATTGAGTGGGATTTCGATTCCCAAAGTGGGTGGGTGGACACTGAAAGCCTTCGCTACATTATATACAATAAAATTTTCAAAATTAAGCCGAAGTTCACTGGTCAGGTTGCCTGAAACAGCACACGCCGCTTTCGATAAATTTAATGTCTAATTTGACGATCTCCGTGATCTATTTCATTCCATTCCAGCATTCGTAAAAAAATAACACTCGATCAAATGCCAAATGTTTAAACAAAATCTTAATATGTCATAGATTTATTTTTTTATCAGTTCATCACATTTCCTCTTTTACTTCTAGGAATTCGAAAAAGTTATTAATTAACCATCACGCCATTTCCTCGCAGGGGTAGGCAGAGAGGACGGACCGCCAAACAACTCTATATTGGCACACACTCCTTGCCTCGTTCACATTCTTACATCGTCTCATACATGCTCTTCTATTATTCCGACTCTTCACATGGGCCGAATCAAGTATCTGATTCACTTGGTCGTGTCATGTCTTTTTCGGGCGTCACCGACTTCTTTTACCATTCACATTTGCGTCATATATTCTTCTTACACTCCTTTCTTTGTTCATTCGCTCTACATGCCCAAACCATCTGAGCGTCCCTTTCTTTATCTTACTGATTACGCTTACATCAGCCTTGCTTTCTTCGCGGATCACCACATTTCTCACATGATCGTACATAGTTTTACTACACATACGCCTCAGGGATCTCATTTCTATAGCAATCAGTCTACTTTCATCCTTACACTGCCAGCTCCACACCTGACTGCTATACATCAGGATAGGTACCAGCACTCCATTACGGACAGCTAACTTCGCTTCTTTGGACAGTTTTTTGTTAGCGCCAACGGCGTTCAGTCCTCCATTAATAGAGTTACCTGCATTTACCCTTCTTTCAATATCTCTATCAGCCTTTCCATTTCTCGTAAAAATACTACCCAGATACACAAACTCATCCACCTGCTCCAAGTATTCATCATTCGCAACTATATTACACATTGTTTTCATACATTCTCTTTCAAATACCATGACTTTAGACTTACTTACCCTTATCATTAACTCATTCTTCATACACACTGTGTTCATCCTAGACACGAGAGACTGTAGATCTTCCATAGTGTTAGAAATCAGTACCGCATCATATGCATACAACAGGAAACATACTTTCAGATCGCTCAATAGTAATTAGTAAAGACCGGATTATATGCAAACGCATATTTTAAGCTCGATCTCGTACATCGTTCAGATGCCTCACATAGTGACACTATAAAGGTCAGATAGCCAAGCGCGCGGCTAGCGAACTGATCGCTCAGGCAGCCTCTTCTTCGCCTTATAGTATAAAAACGCTTGAAACTCATGGATTGGCGTTGAATGAATCTATTCATGTTATGAAGAAAATTACGAATGAATTGTGCCTTATGAATTCCTCGTTGCCAAATCTATTCCCGAGTAAACTCAAAGAAAAGTGACTTAACAATAGCCCAGGGTTTGAACCCTTGTGCCAAATTGATAGCTTTATCAACGGGGCAGGTGAAATTTTGTCCGACACAATAAGTCCAAAAATAGCACCCAAATTCAAAATCTGTCCAGTCACATCAGTAAACGTAGTACGCTCCTTTTCCGCTTACAAAAATATATTACGCAATCGTAGACACAATTTGCTTACAGAAAATTTAGAACAGTTCTTAGTCATGTACGTTTTTAAATGTAAATTGTAAATTTCATTGTTAAATACATTTTGTAATTGATATTTCGAAAATACGATTGTTATCCTTGAGAACTAATGGCTTACTAAAATAAAAATAATTTAAAAATACAACTTCCTGTATTATTTCATGTTGCATATTTTGGCCCTTTTTATGAATTTTCGTGCATATTATAGCTATTTTTATTGCATATTTATTTGCATGCATATTTGGGCTATTTATGTTGCATATAATCCGGTCTTTGGTACCTAATTATTATAGATTTAGGAGTTCAAATTTGAATAAAATCACTTCTTCAAAGAAATTATTTGATATCCATTAAAATTTAAATGTTAACTTTAGAAATATGTATATTATGTTACTATAAAAGCCGCACTACAGTCACTTTTAATGGCAAAAGTCCGTTTGCTTAGGTGCAGGTAGGTATATAGGTAATATGTGAGAATGCATCTGAGTATACAAGATGTCTATGCATTGCTAAACCATTCAACCGATTGCTAAGAAACATTGGGGATTTGATGTGTGCAGCCTGCGATGGTTTCTATGTGTGATAGTGAGCTCTGGCGTTACGAAATAATGCGTTGCTAAACCGTTCATCCGATTGCGATTAAACTTTGGCGAGTTGTTGTCAACACGCCAGCGAAGGTTTCTATATATACTGGTGAGCTTTGGCATTATGAAATTCATATAAAAAATTGCAATAGGTGGTACGTGAGCTGTTTGAAATTGAATGCGTCAGGACTGAATATATGGAATGCGGGAGGGGGGAGGGGAACTCGGGAGGGGGTTTCGCAGGACGGGAGAAGGCGGAGAATGCGGAGTGGGAACGCGTGAGGGGAAGGGGAACGGGACGAATTTTAAAGGACACGCAGGGAGAAGCAATTTATTAATAAAATGGCTTTGCAACGCATGCTGGGAACTCGCTAGTATTTCATAAAATACTTTGTGCAGATTTAAGTAAGAAGTTACACTTTATCAGAATTGTTTATATTAAGTATGTTGTGTATTTTTTTTATATTATGGTCTTAAATTTCAATGTCATTATTTTATTGGTCAATGACACAAATATCTTTATCAGTGTCATATATGAATTTATGAAGACTGTTCATAACGCTAATAAATAAAATAAAATAAATATGCAGAGAGATTAAATAATGTATGTGACTTCACCTGACGTGGTATCCCGTGAAACGCCGCTTCCAACGCAACAGGGCACTTCATTATGTGTCTGCAGACACCCGGCTGGCCAGTCCTAGTCACCACACACAGATCTCCTGCAACATAATAGCAGAACCAAGTGAGAGACAGGAGAGGAACCAGCGACCTCTGGATTCCTAGTCGAGGATCTTGTCCCTCGACCACGAAGGTCGTCACTGTTAGTCCATACATTAGTTCAGCATTGAAGGTTGGTTGTTATTTGACCATCTCAATGTGAACTCTTAGTTCTCGAGATTTTTCTCATACGTTAACACCACACAAGATAATTTCACAAAATAATTTTCCTCGTAGCCTGTCATCTTTGGAGATGCTGTGTTGAGGGTCTGTTTGAGGAAAATTAAGAATGAACCTGGATCTTGAAGAAAACCATTTTGTAGGAGGGAGTAAACACAGGGGTCTGCAAATCGTTCCACAGATGAGCTGTTGAACTCAGGAACGAATCGTAGAAACAAACTGGGTAAAAATGTATGAGCCCACCTCACTGTTCATACGGAACATTCCTTTTTTTTAATTAATAGAAAATCAAATATGAAATTTGTTGGAAGTACCAACCTTATAAAAAAAATTCTCGTTAAAATAAAAACAAAAAGTATCTACTTCGAATTACTAGTACTATATGGGGTGAGGTTCAAGTTACGAAAGCTGCATGTCGTCATAATTTAGATATACATCCTAGGTTTTTAATGGTTTGTTTGGCAAGCAGGGTTTGTCTAACAGGTATGTGTAATTATTCTAATACCTTTCTTTCCGTGTTCTTCTGTTATAAATACAGGTACAAACTTGTCAATAATGCATTCACTTCATAACAAATGTGGCAATTATATATTTTCTATGATTGGCAGTATTGATTGATGATTGATTGTCTATGAAATTTACTGCAAAAATGATGAACATAAAAATGGCGTAGCGAAGTTCGTATACCGCGCAAGTGAAATAATTTTAACAAAATTAAAATGAAACAATTATATTTTTTGCTTATTTTTTCGTCTCCCCCCGATATAAATACTCACTTCTCGTGATAATAAAGCTAAATCTAACTGTTTGAATAAAAAATATTGGGTACTAACCAGTAACTAGTAAGCATTTAAAACAAGGGAATGGGTACCACCGCCCCGGGGAACCTTTATTGGATAACCAATACCTCTGCCATAATTCACCCCAAGTGGTTCGCTACGTTTGGTGATTTAGCAGGGATGCCCGGGTAAATGGGGTGAGGATTGTCTAGGTCTTGGAAGCGGATGACCAGGACACATTGAACCCCATATTCCTACCCACCCCTTAAACCTTTTTCTTTCCCAGAACTCTCCTCTCTTTCCCTTAAAAAACCCTCCGCACAGCATCCCCAAATATGTCATATGCCCTTGGGGAAATCATTTTCCTCAGGGCCACCTGTGTGGAGCTCATGTCAAAAAAAGCGGAGTAAGATATATATTTTTTTTTACAGTGAATACCGCACTAGAATCTCAACTGCTCCCGTCTGGAGCCAGTGAGACTATGGCATCCCCAATTGGGGTATGTTGTGAGGCTGAATGTAGTGGGGAGGGGAAGGAGGTGGGGAAGAGGAAGGTCGGGAAGTACCTGGCTATTCAGATCTGGTCACCAAACACGGCTAAAGCTATTTCAAGCAACGTTTCAAGACATAAATAATACAAACGGTTTTCGTGTGACAAATTGTCACCTCTATTCAAGCTCTTTGATTAAATCACTACTGGCCAGACGTTTCACACAACTGAAGTAACAGAACTTAAATAGAACCTTTACAGAACTTGAAAACTAACTTTTAAATTTAAAGGTGAAACACCAAGGCAATTTGCAAAAATGTGGCCAGGAGCGCAACAATGTGCGACTTCACCATTCCTTTGAAAAGTGATGAAGCAAAAACCTGGTTAAATAGATTACGTTAGATTAGGGGTATTTTTTTCATCACTTTATGACTTTTCAAAGGGGTATTGAAGTACTAATGCATACACTGACTTCCGTAGTCCAGTGGGTAAGACTCTTGACTCACAATCCGTAGATCGCGGGTTCGAACGCGGCATGCGCAAATAAATTTGATTTGATTAATTTGTGTTATTTTCACAATTAATTCATTTAAAATAATATATAGATAGTATATTTGCGGCATGTTCCAGAGTGGAAGATACTATCAGTATCGCCCTGGTGTAAGACCACCATTCAGAATTGAAACGTTGCTTGAAAATGGCTTTAGCCGTGTTTAGTGACCAGATCTGAATAGCCAGATACTTTCCAACCTTCCTCTTCCCTCTTCCTTCCCCTCCCCACTACCTTCAGCCTCACAACATACCCCAATTGGGGATGCCATAGTCTCACTGGCTCCAGACGGGAGCAGTTGAGATTCTTGTGCGGTATTCACTGTAAAAAAAAAATGTTATGGTAGAGCCACACTGCGGATAACTTCCAACTTCAAGTTGGAAGGTTGGAGTTCGAGTTGGCCCGGTGTTGGCTGGTTCGTACGAATTGGCCCAACATAATTCTGCGTAATATTTTTATGGTAGAGTTGTAAAATTGTTTGAATTTTTTTTTGCTTTACTAATTGAAATCATTTTTATGGAAACCGGAGCACCGCCTGTACAATTGTAGGCAACTGATAAGATAAGGCACTATTGATATTTGGAATCAGCTGTTCGACGTCCTCCATTTTGGAGTTCGAAATTTGGAGTTGGAGACACCACACGATCGGCCAACTTTCCAACTAACTCCGCACTTAGTTCGAAACCGCTTAGTTGTCATGGAACCGTTTTAAATGTAGGTCGAAATAGAGATGTTTAATAGCTGAAATGGATTGTCGCTCCGGTTCCAGTTACCGGAGACCAATTTTGAACCGGTTCTTTATCCAATATTTTGGAGCTGGTTGGAGGGGAAGGGGGGGAGGGGTTTCTAGAGAATTTCTGGGAAATTTTATAAAATTATAGAGAAATTGGGAGAAAAAAGAAACGGTTCCTCAAATATTTATAAATATTGTGTCATGTTTTTCTAATAACCATGACAGAAATATCCATCATCTGAATTTGAAAAAATATTCCATTCAAGATTAAAAATGTGAAATATTAGATGAAACTAAAGGAAGAGTTTGGAATGCAGTTATTGCTAATAAGAAGAGAATCTTTTAATGTAATACCGCACTACAAGTCCTGCTGTCCTAAATCAGGGAACTACCACATTTGTATTGGAAGAATATTGTGAGATGGGAATGATAAGAGGGAGGTTTGGAACTACCTGGTTATTCAGACTGTTAGATGAAACTAAAGGAAGAGTTTGGAATGCAGTTATTGCTAATAAGAAGAGAATCTTTTAATGTAATACCGCACTACAAGTCCTGCTGTCCTAAATCAGGGAACTACCACATCTGTATTGGAAGAATATTGTGAGATGGGAATGATAAGAGGGAGGTTTGGAACTACCTGGTTATTCAGACTGTTAGATGAAACTAAAGGAAGAGTTTGGAATGCAGTTATTGCTAATAAGAAGAGAATCTTTTAATGTAATACCGCACTACAAGTCCTGCTGTCCTAAATCAGGGAACTACCACATCTGTATTGGAAGAATATTGTGAGATGGGAATGATAAGAGGGAGGTTTGGAACTACCTGGTTATTCAGACTGTTAGATGAAACTAAAGGAAGAGTTTGGAATGCAGTTATTGCTAATAAGAAGAGAATCTTTTAATGTAATACCGCACTACAAGTCCTGCTGTCCTAAATCAAGGAACTACGACATCTGTATTGGAAGAATATTATTAGATGAAAATTATAAGAGGGAGGTTTGGAACTAACTACCTACAAATAAATGTGATTCAGACCCAGTCAATAAACGTCTAAAATAATGAATATAAAAAAAATAATAATAATATTTTCCTACAGCAACGTTAATGAATAAAATAAATCAAAATTCAATGTTACTTTTATCTTTAGTAACTGGTGCGTCTAGAGAAAAACAAAACATTCAAATTTATCTACTGCCTGATGAAAACCCGTGTACAAACTTCAATGTCAGGTTCAGTGCAATATCTGGTAACCTCTAACCTCCCGTCAGTTTCTTATCGTAACCACTAACCGAGGTTTGGATTTAAACCTCCGTCAGTAAACGGTGTACGTGCAATAATATGCAATCGCGTACAATGTTGTTTAATTGAACATTCATTAGGTAATTTGTATGAAATCGGCGGGAACCAAATTTCAGAATCTTATTTAAATTTCTTTTTGGTGGGTTTTATATTTATATTTATAGAAAGATAACGACAAAACGGTGACTACGTTCTTGCGTAAATGTGATTATTTGCATAATTTGATTGCTTAAAATATAATAACAAACGTTTATCCCCGCGGATTTTGCGCTGCATATTAATATTCGGTAGGTTATTATTAATTCTAATCGAGATCAGATTATTTTGTTTTATTTTTTATTCTTGGGCAGAATATCATCCCAAACGCATTTTTTTAAAAATAATTGAGTGTTACAAAGTGTTTGAGATTATTTCATATGTGTTGTTTTGTAGGAGAATTTCGGGCTGCATCTAGCAGAATGAAGAAGGGCTATCAAGCGCTAGCTCTGCTTTATTTACATACAAGCCGACCGCGACGTGTACCCTGTACCGGCGTTGCTCGGTGATTACGAACAGGCCGTCTTAAGGCGTGAAGGGGCCATGGGCATACTGCTTTTAGGGGTCCCTTTTGAAAACTGTAAATCTACACGGAAAACAACGAACCACATATTTCCGTATAATTTTATTGCAGGAGTTCGTGCAAGACAGTTTCAGGTGACCTAATCATTATTGGAAGACTCGATTTGAGCATTTAAAAGTTTGAAATAATAGTAAAAATTATCCGCAATCATCATCTTTAATTGTGTAATACAGAATTTAGGTAATGAAATATTCTTTTGCATTTTGATGACAAAATAACATAAACTGATTTTTATTTTCAATGTGTAGATTGCCTAAATATATGTATACATATCTATATATACACATTTGCATCAAAATGTGTATGTGTACATTAAAACACATGCATAACTACATTAAATTTTTTCGATTTCATTTTTTTAAGTTTGGAAACTTTTCATGTTGGGAAATTTCGGATATTGGAAAAAAATTTCCCTAAATATTTTTCTAGAAAAAAACGAAATAGTTCTGCTTTTTTAAAAAAAGGGTTTCAGAAAATTGTAGGGAAAATGAGTCCCGAATTTTTTTTAAAACTCATTTGCTAATTATTTTTCATGTTTTCATCCTGGAAAGTTTTATTTTACAAAAATCCTTAAGGCTCTGCAACCGGGCACGAAAAGAAGAAGATGGAGAGATACGATATCACGAATGTTAGAGAAGAGCGCTAACACTTACAGCGACAAAATCGATGCGAAAATTGCGAAAATGTTTAATAAAACACGACTCGTTTAAAATAGAGCAAAAATCTTGCCGGCATTATCTTAAACAGCATTTAAAGAAACACTGTGAATTTTTTCATACATATAACTTGTAAAATAACTGAAACAAACGTGTTTATAATAATTTTTGGAGCATACTTTGCGATTTTTTTCTATCGAGGGAATTTTATATAATTTGCGACTCGGCGCGGGCAAAGTCTAGATATTATCTTCAAGAATAATATTTGTTTTTTTAAGAGCTTTAAAACTTACCGTGTTTACGGGAAATATGTAATAAATCGGTAGAAATCCGGGTTGCGGGCCCTTAAATCGAAACATTGGTAGAGATTGTGATAACAGATAGGCACAGGATATTGTTTCAATATTTTGTTTAATTTGGATATTTTCCTGCTGGGAATTTGGGTTTTACTGAAAATGGGTCGGGAAATTTTTAATAATAAATTTAAGATGCCTTCAGATATAAGTATATCGACTTTGGTTGTAGGGCCGTATATCCTCTTTGCATACTTATTTGAAGACATAATCTTTTAGGTGATCAACTGTCCATTTTTTAATACATTTGACAAACATGATGGGTTGTTTAAAAAAATTGAAATTTAACATTTTTTTAAGTTATTTTTTCATGGTCTGTGAGAGTTCTTTTCAAGTTCTGTGATTACTTCAGTTTTATGAAACTGGCCTATATTGATATTATAACAGAACATGGAATAGAATACACAAAACGTCAAAGGTACCTGAAAAATTTGACGATTTTTTAAAAGTTTTACATCCTTAATATTTTCTGGTTTAACATCGTCTACATATAAAAAAGTATAAATTTCGGTTATGTGTCTGTGTGAATTTTGGTTTAATCGATTTGGATTTGCTTTGAATTTTAATGTCATTTTTAAAATTGGAACTGACAGAATTTCAACAAATTTTTTAAATTTATTTTGATGTATCAAGAATGGTGACCAGACAACTCATAATGAAACCAACTCAGATGCACCTCAGAAAGGTCATTAGGAGTGATGATAAAAAAATATAAAAAAATTGGTCAAATAGGTTAAGTTAGGTTAGGGTTACCGGCTATTTTAAAATTATTTTTTCATAGCTTTTAATGACCTTTTTGAGGTGTTTCTGATTTGGTTTCATTATGAGTTGACATGGAGCCATCAAGAATACATACAAGCGATGTCTTCCTATAATACTTTTTTTTTCCAGAAAATCATTTTATTTCCATATTTGAAATGTGTATTTCTTTTGTTAAAATTTCTTAGTATTGATCTGTTCAAGAAAAGTCAGTTTTAGCTACCATGCAATTATCAATCCTACAATTATAATATCCCGTGATTACAGATAATTGAAATTCGTATGTTTGATGATAGGCAGGATATTGTCGCTTCTCCGAATTCATCACAATATCAGTCGCCATTTTTTAAATCATGCTTAAGTTCAAAGCAAATTTCGATTTGTTAAACGAGAGTTACGCAGGACACACAGACAACCGAAATGTGTGCAAAATATGTGTTCGTGATGTAAGTTCATATATGTATATGTAGGTAGGTGCTTTTATATGATAATTTTTTTTTTAAATATACTTTAAAACAAATTTTAACAAAAATAAAATCTACCCGTCTCAGAACAGACATCGTCTAGTGAGGCGGGTTAATTTTTTAAGTTTTATTTTATTAAATTAATAATTTTCTTTTTATAATAATTGTCCGAAGGATCAACTGTCCATCGGATCAACTATCGGGGGACCAACTGCCGGGGGGGCAATTGTCACAGGATCAATTGTCGAGTCACCGTATTTTATACTACCCAAACGAATACCAAACAAATGCAAATACACACCACTTTTTTCTTTTACAGAAAACAAATCACATGACAACTAAAATTCCTCAAAACTTAAAGGGTTAAAATGATGGCTTAACAATACTCAAGCTGAAACTTTATTTATTTAATTTATATCACTTTATGTGTCTCAAATTTGAGAATGACAATTTGCAAAACAATGATTGTCAAATCAGAATTCAATTTTCAAAACTCTTTAAATTAGTAAATGAATTACAAGTCCCTACTTTAATAATAATTTGAATCGAATAAAGAATTAAAGATATTTTAAATAGGTACCCATTTTAGGTACCAAATGTGATTGCTCGTTGTTATAATATTTGACTATTCTTATGTAATATACGAAAATGAATATTTGAAGTTATAAATGTAAAATTAAAATTTAAATTGTGATAGGTGGCACGCGAGCTGTTTGAAAACTGAATGTACTACAATTTGGGAGGCGGGAATGGGTACCGCCGCCCCGGGAACCTGTATTGGATAACCAACACCTCTGCCATAGGTCATCCCAAGTGGTTTGTTACGTTTGATGATTTAGCAGGAATGCCCTGGTTCATGGGGTGAGGTTTGTCTAGGTCTTAGAGGCGGATTACCAGGACACACTGAACCCCAGATTCCTATCCACCCCTTAAACCCTTTTCCTTCCCAAAACTCTCCTCTCCTTCCTTTCCTTAAAAAAAACTCTCCACACAGCATCCCAAAAGATAACATAGGCCCTAATGGAAATTATTTTTCTCAGGGCCTCTTGTGTGGAGCTCATGTAACAAAAACGAGATACGCATATTTGATAATTCTTTATCGATTCTCTGAATTCAAATTGAGAGGCGGGAATAAAACCAACACCTCTGCCATAGGTCACCCCAAGTGGTTCAATTAGTTTGGTTCGGTGACTTAGCAGGGGTGCCCGGGTTCTTGGGGTGAGGTTTGTCTAGGTTTTGGTGGCGAATGACCTGGTCACACTGAACCCCAGATTCCTACCCATCCCTCGTACCTTTTTACTTCCCAGAACTTCCTCTCCTTCCTTTCCTTAAAAAGACCCTCCACACAGCATCCCCAAAAATGAAAGAGTCCCTGAGGATAATTATTTTCCTCAGGGCCTCCTGTATGGAGCAAATGTAAAAAGAATCGCGTAATCAGTTTCACTTTTTGAAATCGCACTAAAACTCAAAGCAAATTTGAATTAGTCGCACAGGACCCACTCACCTATTGTAGTTAGACAGGTACCTACCTATTTTATGGCATGTCGGAATTCTTGATACAACCTCTTTCGGAAATGACACTAAAATTAAAAACTAATTTGAGTTTGTTGAACCAGATTTCACACAGGACTAACGCACGGCATAGACAACCGAAATTCATAATAAGTAAGATGATTGGTAGTGACTTAATTGCTTGTCTGAATTCATCACATAATCAGTTCCATTTTTTGAAATCGCACTAAAGTTCAAATCAAATTTGAAACCGTTAAACAAGAGTTACGCAGGACACACAGATAACTGAAGGTAGTGTTTTTGACGATGTGTTTGTGGTGTAAGTTCATATAAGAGTAACTACATACAGGGAGGTACTTTTGATTGACAAGTGTTTTTTGAAATATAGTTACAAACAAAATTTACCCGTCTCAAAACAGACATCGTCTAGTTTATAACGTGTTTGTGCATGATAATAATATTTCAATAAAATTAAAATTTAATATATCATTGAAGAAGAAGATAACTCTGATAATCAAAACAAAGCAATGAAAGAGAACAAGACACAGAAAAATATAAAAAGATAACGGTCGTAATTGGGACTCGAACCCTAAACCTTTGGGACGGGCGCCGGGAATAACTTTCAGAACTTATAAAAAGTTGTTTTTATAAAAAATTGAATATTCATTTAGACTTTTATAAAAAGGTCACAATATATATTTCTGATAAAAATAAAATCGAATATATTCATCCAAGACGCTATCTAGGTTACGAAGCAGTTCTTAGAACGACTCTTCCCAATGGTAGGTAGTTGCCTAGAATATGAAAAAAATAATTGTAGTAGATTGTTAATTGTTAATTTTTATATTGGAAATATGAGATTGACAATTATGACGGTTTGATGAAAGGAGGCAATGGCCGAATTGCCCAAATTATTGGTAGCTTCCTTTTTAAATTGGAAACATTAAAAAAAATACTAAATAACAAAATAAATTAAATAAATAATTTTTGGAATAACCTTCTTAAGTTTTTAAAATTCTTATAAAAGAGAGACTTAAAAAAAATTAAAACTACTTATCAACAACTGAATTCTAAAAAAAAATCCTTAATCCCGGGCAATGCCGGAGACTGCAGAAAGTAATTCTGAAATTTAATGGTGTAAAAACAAAGAAATCGCAAATTTTCTCTTATTTGATTAATTAAAACCAAAATTCCGTCATAAAATATAAGATGTGTTAACAGGTACTTAAATACCTATGTAGGTACTTAATTATAAACCGTAGGTTCTAAGGATCAATTTCAAAATTATTTAAAATTAGTTATTGTACAAAGAAACGCTACTGTCTCAGTGACAATTTTTTTAAACTTTCTTCATTCAAATATGAACAAGGGAGGTACTATACTACAAAAAAAATGACAGACCGATGAAATGCAAAACGTTCGAGTTAAAATAGGACATTGTTACGCCCAGTCATAAAATGAACGCTTTCAAAATAACATATGTAACGTTAATACCGCATTAGAGTTCCAAATGCTCCGATCTGGAGTCATTGAGACTATTGCGTCCCGAATTAGGAAATATTTAAAAGGCTGAAGGTAGTGGAAGGGGAAGGAGTTGGGGAAGATGAAGGTGGGGTAATAACTAGGTATTCAGATCTGGTCACCAAACACGGCTCAAGCCATTTCAAGCAACGATTCAATTTTGAAAAGTTGTCTTATATTTAGTTGGCGATACTTAGACGACCTTCCGCGTTAGAACGTGCCGCAAATATTCTAAATAATATTTTTAATTAATTAATTATGAAATAACATAAATTTATCGATAAGATTTATTTGCGCACGCCGGGAGTTGAACCCGTAACCCTTGACACGGAGGCCACCTAATTTTAAGATAAGATTTGCATCTGCTTCGAAAAAAAAATTTACGCCTAAAATTATAATTTTTTTTTATTTTGGACAGTTAAGAATTTATTCGACGGCCTAGACTGCTAGACAAAAATTAACAAAAGCTCTGGCCCCAACACAAAATCCCTAAATTATCAATTGGCTGTTGAACTAGGAAGTGACCATTATGATAGCACCAAAACTATGAAAGCTCCTGCAACTATTTTCTTAGCTGCTTCACCTTCCGAAAGCATTGACAAATATGTAATTTGAATATATAAAAGATAAACTTTAAAAAAATTATCATATTGATGTCAAGACCGGTCAGTGGAGTCAAGAATTGGTATCGCGTTTGGGTCCCACCCAGGCGTCGCGTGTTTGAGATCTCGGTTGGCTAAGTCCTCCATCACGATAAAAGCAACTATTCCCCCTACTGTAGAAGATTTTCACATATTGTCGGGTTATTCGTAAACCGGGAATGTTTGTCTGTTTTGTAAGACAAGTAAAGAAATGCCAGTCAGGAAGTGGGTATGTTTATAAAGTCAAAATTTTTATAACTCTTACCTTGTCTTTGACCACCCACAAAGGCTGTCATCAGTACTGTCATCCACACAATTTCCAAGAAATATCGCATTTTGAAAATAAAGTACAAACACTGAATTTATTTAAAAAAAATAATTATGTTGTTAGTTGGTATCTCTCCAACAGTTGAAAACACACTGTGCTTGAATTAACTCCGCACTCATATCTATTAAGTCCATATATTCCGTACATAACAAATATTAACAATCGGGGTCACACAAAAGATAATGAGTTGGCGCTATTCAAATTTCTTTTTTCACTAACATGTAAAATATTTCTTAATGTCTTTTATCCTAACCCTCTCGATGCCAGTCATTTTTAAGCAAAGCAATAAAATGTTAAACTGAATTATCAAATGAGACGCAGTACATCATGCAAGATTGATTCCACATGTACTTATAAACAGCTTAGTTGAGTTATTAAGAAGAGTTGTATTCGGATCCTAATAGAAGGCACTCACGTTACAAATGTTAAACTCAATCAAGAAAAACTTTTGTCTATTAAAGCAAATGGTTAACCAAATTGATGAAAAATCCAGATTAAAAAACCTTTATATTGTTGATGACTCAATTCCAGGATCTTATCAAATGAATAGGCGTAGGTGCACAGTGCAGTGCAAAGTTTCAAAAACTCATGGAAAATGTTGATGGTGTTCCACATTCGTTAAAACCCAAAAAAGATAATCTACGTCTGAGAGACGAAAGCGATACACAAGAATTGTTGTCTTTTTTATTTCGCAACGTAGCGCGCTGTCTATCTCAGTTAGCTCTGTTGCCGAGCAGAGCTTGCGCGGGCGGGGCACAAGTCAGACTTGTTCGTATAAATATTATTTAGCTAAATAAAAATGAAAAAATTACTTTAAGTATCACGACTAATTAGCATTAAAAATTTCATAGCATATATAAAAACACATTTAGACATAAAATGAAACATAATTTTTCATTTAAAAAAGACTTAATATTTTGTAGTTGATTTTTGCTGGCTTACAGAATTTAGTTATTTTTTTAATTATTTACAATATCTTTATAATAATTATTTAAAGAACAAAACCCTAACTATGTATTTAAGTATATTTAAACTGTGTAAAACTGTGTGTGTGGTAGGTAAAAATAAAATAATCTTTCTAGGGTTAACTTTTATTATGTTATCGAGATTAATACAAAAAATGCTAATATTAAAACATATTATTAAGTTCAAGCACTGGAAATAAAAAATGTTAAAATAGAATTTCTTGAAATAATAAAATAAAAAATTCAGATTGCATTATCAGATTTCAATATAGTTTTGATTCTTGTGAAAGTAAATATTTGAAAAGCAGTTCACTATTTCAGCATTCTCGACCCATCAAAACAATTGGTCTTTTAGAAGGCGTCGCTTAAAATTTGTTTAGTTTATTCACTCCAAGGAAGAAAATATGTAAAAACTGGTCATTATCGGAACCAATGGAAAATATAATAAGTTTCCTTCAGGGATCGATATCGGGTTTCTTTTCATTTTAAATTAACTTAAATGACATAATAACACATTTTAATTGGTAATGTGCTGAGTACACACAAGCAAAACAGAAACTAAATAAAAACTTGTAAAATATTGTTTTATGATTTTAAAAAAATCAATACAAAAATATGTAAAAATGCAACAAAGCCAGATACAAATTGTACAAAAGTATCTGCGTCGAAGGAGAAAAATACCACCCAACTGTATTATATATGCTTTTCTTGAAAATTTTGGATACCTAGATAATAAATATTTAAAAATAACCAAGCAAATAAGTTAAAATACCATCTAATTTTTAAACTACATTTCGAATCGCATATATTTTTAATGGCTAACTTAAAAAAAAACTGTAATTCGCGATAGAGAAAATAACTTTTGTGTTTACTTTACATTTAATGTATCTTATAATATTTCCCGCCATTATCACAAATGTTAATTTTTAATTAGGTAAGATTAAAAAACACACAACACCCAAAGGGTTGACAGTCTTACTATTGCGGGATAATGAATATTTGGTCTGAATATACGGTTTTACATGCGGCCGTGGAGAAGTTAGCGGCGCACAGTGGGGCAAGTGTATTGTAAAACACCCTTTATTCTTAGAGACATCGGATCATAATCCTAAGAACTTGGATAAAATCGGCTGCAATGAGGGAGCCATTAGGAGTTCCATCGCTTCTTTAGGGAGCGTGGTTGGCTTTTTTGGCAGCTTTCTTTTCTATTACTTATCGGCAACAATACACTATTTATTATTTCTGGCCTGTGGATAAAAAACTGTGTGTTATGCATGTGGCGGCATGACTGGCATGACGTACCACGAGTACTTTCGCACAAAATATTTGGTCGTGTCTGGTGCCTACTTTCGGAATTTTTCCACATCATTTTCATGTCCACGTTATATAACTATCTCCCTTACTGCCATGTGAGAAATGTGATTTGAATTCGAATAAAGTTGTTAGAAAGAGAAATACCATGCATAATATTCAACTCTAAAAGTTCTACAGAAGAATTAAAATGTACACATATATTATGTCACCAAAGTTTCTAATGCAATTTGAGTAAAAAATGTTTAAAAGTTTATATTATTTTTTAATTCATATATTTTCACATGAAACGACAAAAAAGGTGACAAAAACGTTTATAATACACCAGCTGGTTCCAGGCATGCGTTGCAATTTTATATTCAAAGAAATAAATTGTTTCTCCCTACACATCCTTTCCCGTGCGTCCCCGTTACCCTCCTGCGTTCCCCTTCCACCTTCCCCGCCTTCCCTCTCCCCTCTACCGCTCCCCCGTCCAGCCAACCCCCCTTCTGCGTTCCGTATATTCAATCCCAGTACTTTTAATTTTCAAACAGCTCACGTGCCACCATTTATAATTTTTTAATTCCAATTTTCATTTTTTATGTATTACAAATATTCATTTTTGTACTTTTATTACAAGAACAATCAATCAACTTTGGTACTAACAAAGAAACCTATTAAAAATATCTATAATCATTGTATTTTAGTATTTTGTGTGTAAATGCATCACTCAAATTTATAAATGTTAACCTCAACACAGGCATGTTAGTCCTAGTGAGGTTAATCTTTTTTTGTATGAATAAAAAATAAGAACATTATTATGCATGGTGAGAAATAATAAATAAATAAACACTATTATGTAAACAGTTTTCAAAATTTTATTTTGATTTAACAATCATTGTTTTGCAAAATGTCATTCTCAAATATTTGATAGTTTTGCAACAATTTTTGTAAAGATAGGTAAAAAAACTTTTCAGTTATATTGTCAGGTGGTTGTTATAATCCAGAAACCTTCGCAGGGGCTTAAAGAAGGTATTTTGAAAATTTCAAACATTTCTCATAATTAATACATAGACATCTAACTAATTCCCAAACATATTTTGATTTTTATATACATAGATTTGTCTAATAAAATATGTGTGTGATTTTGGTATTTTTGTAAGCAATAATTTTAATTTAAAAAAATGTAAGTATTTTTAAAACTTTTTTATGTTTGGATTCAAAAATTTTACATTTCAAAAACTATAGTACGTGTATTCCGAATAATAAAATTTAAAAACGGTTTTCATCACTTTTCTTCGTGTTCGAATACGTTAAAAATTGTTCTGATTTCATCGCAAAGCAGAACATTATTTAACCTTCTGACAAAATATGCTCGAGACCTGAGGGATTAATTACGTGCAAAAAAGGAGCAAAATTTTAAAAATGACAGATAAATTACAATAGCTACTGGTTTTAAAAATGTTTGATTGGAAGGCCGGAGGTACTCGAAGGTGCCAGGAGCTAAGTAATCTCAAAGTGAATATGAAACTTTTAGAAATGAAGATCAAATTTTTGTATTTAATCAATGCACACTTTTACTAATCAATATAACTAATGTTGTTAACAATATAATGTAAAAAATACGATATATATCTGAACATGATGGCTCCATAATCACTGTAGGGGTTGTATCAGATAACTTTCGAAATAAATATGTGAACAAGGGCCGCGTGGCACACGTAACGGGAGTATTGTCTTCATGTACGATTGGATAAAAGGTCGACTTTTACAAGTAGAAGGTTTGGGTCAATCGCTTTTACCTGCAAATATAATTATGCTTCACCTAAATGGGTACTTTCCAACAAATGAAGCGACATTGTAAGATTGAATTTTTTGTTTTGTTTATTGTATTGAAATATAATGTTTGGCTCCACCGTGCGGCGGTCAGCATTATTAATTAAATTTATGCAGTAACGTCATAACTGTTTATCAAATCATTGTTGGCTGACTTATCACA